>JAWQFJ010010517.1:0-30000 GCA_034096865.1 Theodoxus fluviatilis
CAAACTCTACTTCCACTCACTGAGCGGGGGAGCTGGGATATCTTGCACTCCCCAAAGAGACCTGAGGTGGGCCCCCCTCAGGCTCCTGAGGAGCAACAAGACACCCAACCCTCTCAGAAGTCCATCGCTACCCAGCCATACCACAGGCAACAACTCTTCATTCTCCAATCGAACATCTCTCGCAAACCCACACAAGAATCCAAACCAACTTATCACACGCACGGGCATCCGCACGTCACGCACTACCACTAATCCCCCAAAAAATAGAAAACTACACCATAATCAAATCTATTTCAACAACCTCCAGACTCTTGGTCCACCACGGAGAGTAGCGTTCGGCAAGCAAACCAGATCACTCTCCGTGGTGTCCACACTGCACAACTTGCAGACAAAAACTGAGCACCTCTCTCGTGGCAGGCAGCCACGCGAGGGGCTAGCGTTAACTTTCCCAACTAATCCAATTTGGCAGCACCGATCGCTCGCCAAAGATTCCAACTAATCCAATTTGGCAGCACCGATCGCTCGCCAAAGATTTCCAACTAATCCCATTTGGCAGCACCAATCGCTCGCCAAAGATTCCAACTAATCCCATTTGGCAGCACCAATCGCTCGCCAAAGATTCCAACTAATCCCATTTGGCAGCACCAATCGCTCGCCAAAGATTTCCAACTAATCCCATTTGGCAGCACCAATCGCTCGCCAAAGATTCCCAACTAATCCCATTTGGCAGCACCAATCGCTCGCCAAAGATTTCCAACTAATCCCATTTGGCAGCACCAATCGCTCGCCAAAGATTCCAACTAATCCCATTTGGCAGCACCAATCGCTCGCCAAAGATTCCAACTAATCCAATTTGGCAGCACCAATCGCTCGCCAAAGATTTCAACTAATCCCATTTGGCAGCACCGATCGCTCGCCAAAGATTCCAACTAATCCCATTTGGCAGCACCAATCGCTCGCCAAAGATTTCCAACTAAGACAAACATCCCTACTGGTGAACTACGCTAGATAGCTCCGGTTCACCAGCACAGACCAAGAATAAACTATTCTAACGATGATCACCCCACCCCGAGGGCACATCTGTCCTCTCCCCAACTCTGTTTGGACACGCCCTAGCAAGGTGTTTCTCAGAACCACAAATGAAACATTTCTTCCCTTCCGACCACTTCTTGCACCCATCCTCAGTCGCACTATGACATTCCCTCTCACGCCGGGCTCTCTCCTCAAATTCTCTAATCAGGAGTCGCTGATGAAGTTCACACACTACTCTCTCTCCTCGCAGTCTCTCCTCATACAGGCTTCTCTCTCTCTCCTGCCTGTCCTCAAACTCCTTCTTCCTCCTTCCTCTCTCTTCTTCATACTCTTTCTCACGTTCCTTCCGCCTCTCAGCCATTTCCTGTTGCTCTCTCTCTTCCTTCCAATTCCGATCCATCTTAAACACTTCCCAATCAAACCCCACCCGTGCTGCTTCGACGTCCTCCCGAAGCAACTGTCGGGCTACAAAATCGGGAACATCGGAGGACGCTACCCCTAGCTCGACGGCTAGAGAGGTCAGTCTGATACATCTGTCCTTAACAGACTCTCCCACTCTAGTCGCCATGGCTCTACCAAAGTGTGAAACAACAATACTCAAAAAATCTATTTCACACCTGGTGAACCACAGGGATAATACAATCACAGCAACAGAACAAGGCGGCAACTCAAAAATTGCAAAAATATCGAACCGTCATCAGTGGTTCAGTGTTCCCCAAAGTGTGGGCAGTCCGGCAAAAATGAGGTAATTTTTCTCAAAAATTAGAAATCAGATATAAATCCTGGGGCAGGCTCGCTTACTTGTCGCGTAAAGTTACCGATTAGCTGTGATGCAGTTTTGCGATTCTGCACCTTCACCTCTCAGGGACGATGGAATCGCCCTGAGGGTGAAAAACTAATGGAACTCCGGAGTTTACAATCTAAACTCTACTGCCACACCTTGGGGGACACCACAAAACAACAAGGAAATAAACCACTGAATCAGGTGTAAGAAAACAACAGTTTAATCAAACAACTCCCCCTTCCTGCTCGAGGCAGTGAAGGCGAAGCACAAGCAGCGCACAATGCCAAAGGGACCCAAAACAAACACAGTCTTGGTCCACCAACAAACAAGATGGCGCTGCTCCTGCTGAAAAAAACACAGAAACAAACACAAAAATCCCAAATGACCTTCAACAAGGTACACCAAACTCAAAACTCCCAAACAAGAATCATAAGCAACCAAACAACCACGACGTTAACTTATGATACAAGAGAACACAATCTTCACTCCACCCCCTGTTTCTATAAACAGGGAAAAAAAAGATTTCACAAACCTCTCCAAAAATCCACCTTCCCACCACTCGTTGTGACCGTCCTGGTCAGAACGACAACAAACTCTACTACAAATAAAATATCTACAAAGGAAACTCTCCCCCTCTCACTCCACCTCCCGAGTAAGAGTCAATGCAGCCTGGCCTGACCCCAGACCACAGGTCACGCCAAACAATAACAAACCCGCCTCACTCCAGCCCGCTTGCACGCCTCGCTCCTCCTGGCTCCAGCCAATCAAAAACGTCCCCACGCTAAACAATGAGGCTACGCAAGCTGCAATGAAAACGTGAATGAGAACCCGTGCTCGCTGACCTCTTGGCTCCGCCCAAGTTCACGAGCTCTGCTACACTCATTCAACCCAAGTCCGCAAAACGCCTGCAAAGTCTCTCACAGTCCAGTCCGTCTGACACAGTGTGAAAACCACCATTCAACCTAGTAAATCCTAGTGAATCAAACGTTTCTCACACAGTTCCGTTGCGATGTCTCCCCGTCGCAACACACTTGTAACTTCCACCACCCCACAGGCAATGAAAGTTCAAATAAGTTCAAACACTTCACACCACCCTCGGCTACCAGTCCGAGTTGAATTCTCACTCCCTGAAAATTCCACTGTCCACGCTCAGAGCTAGACAAGCTCACTACACAAGGAATACTTGCAACTCTGGGCACCAACGTTGAGGAGCGCACAGTGCACCCCAACGCACATGAAGAAACAGCACGCCGACCCGCGCCAGCGTTCCACCCGGCGCTGTAAGTAGGACCCTCAGAAACTCGGCAGAGACAGCAGAGTTCTGATCCACCATCCGCCACCATCCACGTCCAAACGTCCGTCATCCACAAGACGCAGCCACTCTACAAAAAGCCTGCAACATCGACCCGGACTCATAAATCACTATTTCCTTTTCCCATAATTTTTTACAAAAGAATTACGAGAAATAGGGCGATCGCCCTCGACCCACGTGTTCTGAAAAAACCCCTCTTACTTCCCTCCCATGAGAACGCTTCATTTAAATCATCCCAACATTAAACGAGATTTTACAAATTCACAACTTAATACCAAAGAAGTTTGTCCATTTCTACCAAAGAAAACGAGTCCCTACTTCTTAGCTTATTCATTTCCGTCCCGATAATCAAATTCTATCCCGCCCGCACCCCAACGGTCATTTTCCCACATGGCAAACGAGCGATATAAAAAATTTGTCCTTACCCCAACGAGCTGTGGAAACACGTCGACCAAATCCTACCACGTCCCGTTCAAGACTGATTCCCCGAATCTTCTTGGCAGGCTGTCCTAGCCTCCAAGACCAACCAGCGAAGCCTGACCTTCGCAACCCAACCACCCAGTGGTTTCCGACTCGCAGAGCACCGAGCTCTCACGTCCTTCCCTTCATCCAGCCTGATGAAATCTGCCTCGTTTTAGCACCTCCCAAAACGAGAAACCTCCCTCTCGCGGCAGTGCGCACCAATCAGGGAGCTTACCTGCTAATTGACCCTCGGCCCGTGCCGGGTCAATCAGGAATCCCCCAACAATGTAATCACGACCCAGCCCGTGCTGGACAAATCAGTAACCCCCCAATAAACTAGTCACGTCTCAGCCTATAACCTTGCTGAGAACTTTCCGCCCATTCTATGGTGAACTCTAACCCTAACCGTTGTCGTGAGCGGAATGCGGTGTCTACTCAATTTATCACCCCTTCATTATCCTTCCTAATCACGACCCTTGTCGCATCATGCGACAGTGCCTTTTGACATTGCTTGATCACCTTAAATTGATGAATTTCTTTCCAGATGGTTCAAGCTGCTACAGGGTTTGTCAGTCGACAAATCAACCAGCACACTGGCACAAGGATGACGTCACGCCTCCATGATTCCATTTTCAAGTTCTTCCAGGTTGGAGTTCACCTCCTTGCTTGATCTCTTCCTAGACTGCATGTGTCCTGTTGTGGTGCATATGCGTGGGTTGGGCTGCTTTCACCTCTTTGTGTCAGATGAGACAGGTGCATTTTATCTCCCCCCAAAGACAGATGCAACACAGAAGTCACGTGTGCTATTTTGTATTGTACCTTCCATGTTAGGTGCTGGGCATTGTTGGCATTATGGTTGACCTCAAGGACTTGAGGTCACAAGGTTCACTTTGAGATTGTCTGTGAGTCCTTGAAGTGGCTTCAAGACCTTTGTCATGGATTCGGAAGAGGAGCATGTTATCCTTGCCTGTTTGCTTGTAGAGCATGTTATCCTTGCCTGTTTGCTTGTAGAGCATGTTATCCTTGCCTGTTTGCTTGTAGAGCATGTTATCCTTGCCTGTTTGCTTGTAGAGCATGTTATTCTTGAGTGTTTGCTTGTAGAGCATGTTATCCTTGCCTGCTTGCTTGTAGAGCATGTTATCCTTGCCTGCTTGCTTGTAGCTCTGTCCATCCAGTTTGTTACACAGACTCTGGTGACTATGAGGAACAGCAGGCTTGCATTGTGTTTCTTTCATTGCAGGATGTGGAAGACCACAGGCCAGACAGTTTGGAAGGCTTCCTGGAAACTGTTACCAAGGAGATTGGGAAGTTGCCAGAGGAGGAGAAGGAGAGCGCCATGCCTGGGCCCATCATTGCCATTCTTACAGAGAGCCTGACCTGGCTGATGGTAACTTGTTGTTGGTCTTCTTCCTCCCTCCCCACCCCCCTCCTCCCCCCCCTCCCTCCTGCTGCCTCCCTCTACCTCCAATACAAAAATTGGTGTTCCAAAGAATTTTCAGTAAGGAGGATGGATGCCTTAATGTAGAGGTGATGTCATTGGGATGTTGCAGGAATGGGCATTTGACCGCTTTTTCCTCTCTGTGTCAACCGTGGAAGATGTCCATTTCATGTGTTCTTGCAATGGGGCTGCAAAAGCTGATATGCTTCAGCCAAGTTCTGCTTTCGCTGCTACTTAGGAGCCACTGGAAAGCCATGCACTTGACAGATGACGGGACCCACTGCTGGGCCAAGCTTTGAAGGAGAGATGACTTGAAGTTTGCCAAGTTTCCATGAAAGAGGTTTGGGTCCCTTCTGTCTTAGGTGCTGGGCATTGTTGGCATCATGGTTGACCTCAAGGATTTGAGGTCACAAAGTTCACTTGGAGATTGTCTGTGAGTCCTTGAAGTGGCTTGAAGTTCTTTGTCATGGATTTGGAAGAGGAGCATGTTATCCTTGCCTGTTTGCTTGTAGATGTGTCAGTAAACTTGGCAGTTCCTATGGTTGAAAAGATGTAGTCACCACATGCAGCCAGTGTAACGTCTGTTGTTATTGTCCTTGTTGCTGTTGATCTGATGGTTGGGACCGTGGCCAGCTCTGTTGTCAAGCTTTTCTAGTTGTAGAGTCCTATCAGCTTCTTCCTCACCATGGAGGCTGTCAACTGAGACTAGAACATGGAACTAGTAGCACTCAAGAGTCAGTCCTCTTCTTCACTTCATACAAAATAGTACACAGTGATTGGGTATCCCTTGGTGAAGCTGGCTGGACTGATTACTGACACAATTGTGGGGGCTCGGTGTCACACTGTGTTTGAGTGGGTCATCTTGCCACAGAGACCTGCAGTCATAAGAGAAGTTTTCTATGTGCTGTGCAGAAGAGACAAAAGAAATATGGCTACTGATCTTTTTCATTTGTGGAACAGAGACTCAGGAATGAGGTTCCAGATTCACTGAAGTTTAGGCTCACTTGCAAATTTTCGGCAGGAGTAAAGACCTGCCCCTTCTAATCCACTCTGTTGGTAACACAAGTGCCTGAATGGCATAAAAACTGCACATTGTAAAACTGGAGGGCTGTGGATTTTACACCACACTCTAAGCTAATGGGAATGAGTTGATAAGTTCATCATTCATGCAAGTGGAGTTGGGCTTGACAGGTGTGCAGAATTGGCTTCAGGGCTTTCAGCTTGCTGATTTGTTTTGCACTTGAAGTTGTGGTGTCTCACAATGACTGCCTTTTGTTGGTTGCACAGTTCACATATTTGCACATGAGAGTTTCAGTGTTTACTCATGTCCATGCAGGCAAGACAGTTTCATCACCAGCATCTTTGACTGCTGGTATTTAGCTGTTCCTCTGGTGCCAAAAATATAGATCCCCCCCCCCCCCCCTGCCTATTATATACTTATTTTGCTTATGATTATTTCTGAAATATTCCAGAGCTTTCTGAGCCATCTTTATCAACCATCCAACCCCACCCACCCCAAAAAAAATATAAAAAAATAAAAACAAATTAAACTTGTGCACAGTTGATCATCATAGACCATCTTGAACATTAAAATTACACTCTTGCTCTTCAAACCCTTTAACCTCTGGGTGTGCATATTGGAAAACTCTGTGTTCCAGGAACCTATGGAACGTGCCCTGACCTGTCTCAGCCTGCTTCGAAGTCTAAGCCAAATAGAGTCCAACCTGGACATCTTCCTGCTGCATGGGACTCCAGCAGCAGTGCTGGGCAGCATGGCAGTGCTGAGGGACAGCATCCAAGTGCAGCGCCATTGCCTTGATATCCTGGCACGACTGGCCACCCTGCAGCCGTCCTTCCACGACAAGGTAGTCGTCTTTCACCTTCCTGGAGTGCTTCTTCCCACCCTGCCCTACCCCATCCCCCAGTGGGTGGGATGTGGACTGCAGAGGAATCGGTTCTGCTCTGTAGCAGCCTTGCCAGTGGCACACTGTGTAGAACTCTACTTGACTTCAGGTTCAGGATGATCAGCAGAGCCTGCCACATCCCACCCAACTACTTGGAATCAGTGTTAACAGATCATGATTCCTGGCAACCATTGCAGGACTAAGGAGGCAGATAAGAGACAAACCCTGGAGGAAAAGAAGTTTGATTGCAAATGAGTACAGCCATCAATGGAGCCTTCCCACCATGAATACTTGAGTTGACTGGAAGACTGCTACTCTGTGCTAACATTTGCAGCAGCCTAAATGCTGCAGTCCAAGTAGTTGAGAGGAACATGAAACCAACAGTATAGGCCTCACTACCGAATGGTTCTCGGATCATTACTACTAGCACTAAACAAAGCATCGAAATAGCACAGCATGAAGCACATTCATGATGTGAAACAGCACTATGTCAGTTTGTCTAGAGGATTTTACTTGTGCAGTTTTGACTAAATGTTGAAATGTCATTGACATTTCAGTGTAAATGGTGGCGCATCTATATAATGTACTTCAGTAGAGATGGTGCTTCTTGCTGATTTTGATGTATGTTTTGAGCTCACTCCACCCCTTGGCCTATCTTTTCCAGGTTCCTCTGAAAGAGACTGCCGTGGAACTAGTGAGCCTTGCCATGGCCCACCATCCCAGGGACCTGTACATTGCTCAGGCTGGCTGTCGGGTTCTTGCCAACATTTGCCACACAGCCTTTGGTCTGGCATTCCAAATCCTGGAGACAGGTGGATTCCATATCTTGTAGACAGGCTGCATTCTTCCTATACTCTGCATAATTTCAGCTCTCCTCCAACAAGTGGCTTTCCATCCTTGGCACACAGGGCATTCTCACTCTTGACCGAGATGACTTTTCCAAGCATTGGACTGATGACGTGAAGATAATTATTTTTCATCTGTCTTTAATGTTTCCCATGTCTAATTATTTCCAATTTGATTGATCTGGGCATTTCTTTGCTTTTGAAAAGAAAAGTTAGTATCAGATATGAATTGTGATTCGTTTTGTATTAATTTTTACTGAAATGAGAGTTTGGATAGCATGCAGATTAATTTTTTTCAATAATAATGATGCCTTATTGTTTCAGAAATTTAAGGTATATATACATGTATATTGCCGTAACTTACATGAATTACCAGGAAGTTATGAATGTTTGGCATTGTGAGGATGATAGACTTGTAAGCATGACTCAGCCATTTTTGTCCTGTGCGGAAGGTTCTTGATACATGAACTACCAGGAAGTGTGAGGCAATATGAGACTGATAGACTTGTGAGCATGGCTCAACCATCTGTGTTCGTCTTCTGCGGAAGGTTCCTGATACTTGAACTACCAGGAAGTTATGAATGTTAGGCAAATATGAGAATGATAGACTTGCGAGCATGGCTTAAAGATTTTGTTCGTCCTGTGCGAAAGGTCGCCACTCGGACCCCAACCACCAGGCACAGCTGGACCGCGTCCTTGCCCTGCTGGACTGCCTGCAGGCCCAGTCCGCCTCCAAGGTCAAGGCAGCTCTGGCAGCCTTTGCTGATGACCTCTCAGTGGCCACTGAAGTCCGACGCTTTCTCTTCTTCCTTGGCAAGCTGGACCAGCTGCAGTGAGTGACAAAGTGCACGTCTTAGGAGTGTAGCATTAGGCAGCCATTTTGTCATGAACTGTGCTTGCAATGGCATGCAGTCTGAGTGATAATCTTGACTTATTCCAGTATACTAAGGTAGTTTATTGCCACTGAGTAGTTATATGCCACTGATGGCAGAGCTTCACATTGTTGTTTACATACTGTCAATATCTCTGGCATCTGAGATGGCCTGGTGTCTCTCAAGTGGCCTGGACTTGAAAGGTTTCAACAACTCATTTGCATAAGAAATACAATATGTATATTGAACGGTTTTTGTGAACAGATAAGCTCAGCCTGCGCTTTGTGTCCCAAGTGATATTGGAGGCATGAGTGTTGTGGGATGCAGTGGGCTTGATGCACTCTCATCTACAGCTCAGTGCAACGGACAAGCTGAGTATTTGCTCCTCTGTTGCTCCCTCGTTTCCTGGTGTGCCCATACTCTGGTTGAGATAATTTGGCATGAGACCAAACTTCTCAAACAAGGCTGCACAAATTGATCAATTTTCACTTGGAAGCAAGTTGCATTTAACAACTCTACTCGGATTCATGAAAGTTTTTTGCAGAGACCCCACACACAATTCTGATCATCAGCCAGTGATGAAAATTCAGAGTAGCTCAGTGTTTGTGAGTGAGCAAGGTGGGATGAATGGAGGGGGTGAATGAAAATACATGCATGCCCAAAGCTTCCCCCACTGATGTACTGGAAAAGGAAGACATTGGGTGTGCAAGGCCAAGAGTGCAGGTTGCATCATGGGATGTGGGGGAATGCTCTGAGAACATGATGGAAGAAGGGTCTGGTAGAGGGGACCTGCAGGAAGGCATTAGTTCCAGAGTGATCATAAGAGCTTTAGGGCTTGTGGTGCAACAGTAGGGTCTGGTACTGTTTGTGGCACAGACAAACTGCATGTGAAGTTCAAAGTGTGGCAAAATAAGCATGTCCCAATGGCAGCCCTGAGCAGGAATAGGTTTCAAGGTCTTTGGGTCAAGTTGAAACTGCAAGAATGAAACACAAGTGTGATGGGTTTTTCAGTCATGCCGAAGGATTTGACCTTAGATTATGATATGAATTATATCTATTATTTGTGTTAGTTCAAACTACTAGATTGACATCCCCACAATATATTTGGAGCTGACTTGTAAACATGTTTGGGTTAATTAACGCCTTCAGATTTCTGTAGAATTTATCTTGCACACACACACACACACACACACACACACACACACACACACACACACACAGAGGCTGGCTGACAAGCCAAACAGAGTTACCTCCCTTTTGTGTGCATGTCGTTCGATTTTTGCTGCCAGTAGTGTGTATTGATGGCAGCATAACCAGCTTTCATGGTGAACGATGAGAAGCCTGTGGTATGCCATCTGTCTTGGAGTCATGTATGTGTGGGGAAAATTCCTTTTATCACATTGAAATGGTTGACTAGTCAACATTGGCAGGGTACCTTAACGGGTAACTATAGCCACTCCTGTGCTTGCACTGATGTAAACAAATCTTTCAGCTCTACAAGTAGATCAGAGTCTCTTGATGTGAATCCTACATTGCCTCATCTGTAGCACTTTCTCCCTTGAAGACTTCTCGTTTGACTTATCTCTGAAGTTCTCCACTTGTTTCATTGCTCTCCTTATGCTGTTTGCAGCATTTGTTACATTTCTGCATGTTCTTCCTGCAGTGTGAAGAAAAGCGCATGGCTCAGTCAGGCCACTGTGGATGATGAAGGGGGAATCCTCAAGAAGAGCCGTTCCTTTGAAAATCTACGGCACCCGGATCGCCGTGTGTGCTTTGAGGATTGGGGCAGTGAGTGCCTAAGTTCCACTGACTCAGAGAGCTGCACCTACACCTCCAATGGTGCAGAGATCCTGTCGCACAGTGCAGAGCCATTGACTCTGCCAGTACCTAGTGGCACTGATGATGTGGATGCACCCAATGCTGCAGTGCAGGACCCTGATGAAAAGCTGTTGTTGACACCCCAGCGTCCCCCACGCAGTGCCCCTCTCAAACCCAGGCTGCCACCACGCCAGCCAGCTTCCAACAGGAGGGCCCAGGTTGCCCTGACTGTAGACTACACCAAGGCAGACATGGTGTTCCTGCAGCAGCTGACCTTTGCCCAGGTATGGAGAGAGAGCGAGAGAGAGAGAGAGAGAGAGAGAGAGAGAGAGAGAGAGAGAGAGAGAGAGAGAGAGAGAGAGAGAGAGAGAGAGAGAGAGAGGAGGGAGGGAGGAGGGAGGGAGGGAGGGAGGGAGGGGAGGTGAGGGAGGGAGGGAGGGAGAGAGAGAGGGAGAGGGGGGGGGGGGGGAGGGAGGGAGGGCAGGGAGGGAGGCAGGGAGGCAGGCAGGCAGGCAACCCAGCAACCCAGCAGGCAGGCAGGCAGGCAGGCAGTTAGGCAGGCAGACAGGCTGGCAGGCAGGCAACCCAGCAGGCTGGCAGGCAGACAGGCAAACAACCCAGCAGGCTGGCAGGCAGACAGGCAGACTGACCAACAGATGGACCAACAGAGAGACACACAGCCAGAGAGATGGACAGACAGACACAAAGACACAAGGACACAAAGACAGATAGGCAGATCAACACTTAATGGTAAGAAAGGCATGTGAAAATGTTATGGGTTAAAAAAAGAGATAGTATTTTGATAGTAACCACAAATGAAAACTTGATAGCATTCCTCTTTACACTTATTGGTGTGTACAACTTGGAAGGTTGATTAATCCATGTGCATTTCAATGGCATAAGAATCATGGCTGTTATATGTTAGTACCTGAATCCCCATGCAAGAGACACCTTCAGTAATGAGCATTGCTGGCTACATCTGATGCCTCATTGATGAGCTAACTCAAGGTAAACGTTGCATAATGAAGACTTATGTCTGCACCTTGATGAACACAGCACGGCTAATCATTATCATGTCCTCATCTGAGAGTCTGAGATTACTCTGTGAGTTGATTAGTTTGAAATTACGGCGATCACTGAGGTCTGCATTTGCGTTGCAGGTTGCATGTCTGGTGTGCAGCCTGGCATTCCATGACAAGGTGGCCCCGGCGCTCAAGATGCTGGACAAGCCCGTGCAGGAGCTGGTCAAGGAAGCGACCATCTCGCCTGAAGTGCAGGAGTTTGTGCAGTCCCAGTACAGCCAGACCCTCACCCTCATGGACCTCCAGCCTGCCCTGGTCATCGCCCTGGTGGATGCTGTGCGCTACAGGTGCATCCACCCTCTCTCCCTTCTTCCACTACTCATGGCTGCTGGCAGTGACTCCGCCATTCGTAGATTTCACTACTAGCACAATAAGTGCTGAGCACTTCACACATTTTTGGGTTTTGATACATATGTGAGTGAGCAAAATGTGTTATGCCCCTACATTATGTCTCTGTCTGAGTGTGTCTGTGTGTGTCTGAGTTTATGCATCTGTATATCTGTGTATGTGTGTGTGAGGATGCATGTGCATGTGTGTGTGTTTATGTACATATGTGTGTGTGTGTGTGTGTGTTTTTGACTCACATGCAAAGCAAAAGTGAGTCTATGTACTGAGCCGTGTCGTCCGTCCGTCCGTCCGTCCGTCCGTCCGTCCGGGCGTAACAAACTTAAACGTTGGATTTTTCTCGGAGACTATTAAGTCTATCAACACCAAATGTGGCATGATGGTGTATGATGACAAGGCCTCAAAAAACATACATTGTGACTTGACCTTGCTTCAAGGTCAAGGTCACAGGAGCCATAAATGTGGTCTCAAAAACAGTCATTTTTCACATTTTCCCAATTTTCTCCCACGTTATTGAGAATGGCGACCTTAGCTACAAGTGGTATATAGGTCAAAGCAAGCCCTATCTTTTGATACCAGTTTGGTTGACCTTGCTTCAAGGTCAAGGTCACAGGAGCTCTTCAAAGTTGGATTGTATACATATTTTGAAGTGACCTTGACCCTGAACTATGGAAGATAACTGTTTCAAACTTAATAATTATGTGGGGCACATGTTATACTTTTATCATGAGACACATTTGTTCACATATCATCAAGGTCAAGGTCACTTTGACCCTTATGAAATGTGACCAAAATGGGGTAGTGAACCACTAAAAGTGACTATATCTCATGGTAGAAAGTGCCAATAAGCACCATTGTGCTTCCTATGTCTTGAATTAACAGCTTTGTGTTGCATGACCTTGGATGACCTTGACCTTGGGTCAAGGTCACATGTATTTTGGTAGGAAAAATGTGTAAAGCATTTCTTAGTGTATGATGTCATTGGTAGGTTTAGTTGTTTGACCTTGACCTTGAAGGTCACCTGAAGGTCAAGGTCATATAAAGGTCAAGGTCAAGCATGTGAGTCGTGTGGGCTTTGCCCTTCTTGTTATGTAAAGTGCTCACAAAAGCTGAGAGACCATAAAGCTTCATCCATGCTTGCATGCATGCATGCATTTCTCCCTCCCTCCCTCCCTCCCTCCTTCCCATCCCTCCCTCCCATCCCTCCCTCCCATCCCTCCCTCCCTCCCTCCCTCCCTCCCTCCCTCCCTCCCTCCCTCCCTCCCTCCCTCCCATCCCTCCCTCCCATCCCTCCCTCCCTCCCTCCCTCCCTCCCTCCCTCCCTCCCTCCCTCCCTCCCTCCCTCCCTCCACCCACCCACCCACCCACCCACCCACCCACCCATCCATCCATCCATCTACTCATCCATCCATCCATCCATCCATCCATCCATCCACCCACCTACCCACCCACCCACCCATCCATCCATCCATCCATCCATTCATCCATCCATCCACCCACCCATCCAACCATCATTCCTTCCTGTGCTGGCAGGTCAGTAGCACTGGAGGTACTGAGACAGCGCATTCTGGAGCTGCTGCGCTGCTGTGAGACGGGGCCCAGCCATGACCACTGGGTGTTGGCGGCCAGTCTCCTCCACAGCATGCAGGAGGACCCTGCTCTGGCGCCGGCCCTCGCTGGTGAGTGACAGGAACCCCCAGCCATCGCTTCAACAGCTGAATGGGCTGTTTCACCATAGATGTTGCAGACTGGCAGACAAATCATTTGACATATCCATCTTCGAATAAAAATATGCTGTTTGGCCGAATCAGAGCCTTATTAGTATATTACTCCCCAGATATGTCTTTTTGCATCGAAGTTGACCACACATTTTCATCAGTCCCATCTCAAGGCAGTACATGTACCTGCCTACTTTAGCTGTGTGGGGTTGAGATGAGCTTGCACATAGGAACAAGTTCCTGATATCGTCAAGCTGTTGGAATGATTTGCTGTGTATTATTGAGGCAGAAATCAGTTTGACTTTCTGTGCATGCATTCAGTCATTCAAGACTAATAATGTTCAAGAATTTATTGACATAAAGCAATTAGGAGGTGAAACATTTTATTTTGTAGTGGGATTTATCTTGAGGTTGTACTTTTTTCTAAATGATTCATTGTTCATTTATTCTTCAGAAAATGCAACACATGAAATTCTGCATCCTTGACCCTTTCATTTGCAGGTGCTGAGGTTTCAAGAACATGCATGGCATTGTTGAAAAAACTTGAATCTGCTTCTCCGAACAACCCACATGTTAAGCAGCTCAAGAAGCATTTTAGTGGACTGTCGCGCAAGTGACTGTCAGAGAAATCATTTGACTCGAACTCACCGTGCATGTGGGTGCTGGAGCTATCATCATGCTGTCGCTGCTCAGGTGATTGCTTGCAAAGTCGCCTGATCAACTCTGGCTAACTGCTGCCTGGCAAACGACTGGATGCACAGGAGACCTGTGTCTTTCTCACACTGCTGTCAAGCATCATTGACCTGTGTGTGTTTTAGAGATCTGAGGGTGGGTGTTAAGTTGGTTGTGCAATACAAGGCTGCAAGCAAAACGTGCATTGGCAGTGCCAACGCATGCTGCTTGCAGAGGCGTAAGTGAAGCTAGATCAAAATTAGATGAAAAAAATCAGCTTTTTCTTTTACATATTAAGCACAAGCACTGTCAAAGGTGTTGTGCATTCTCTTGAGGAGATGCATGCAAATCTGTTATGTTTACATGGAGGAGTTCTTGATTCCAGTACTCACATAGCACGGTTTTGATGGCGCGCGGCTTTGATGGCGCATGACTTGTGGATGGTCATTCACAAATTGCTTGTGGTTGCACACAGTGATTGGGCTTCAGGCTGAGGTGAAATTTGTGCTTTTCAAGGAGAAGGATTGTTCTTGGGTGCAATTTTACCGACATCTTGCAGGGACTTAAAGGTGATTGTGTTCAATGAATATTGATTAAGGTTTGTGTTGATGTTGTTGACTTTATGGACTCGCTTCATTTTACAAAACAATATTGCATCCTTCTATTGTACATGATTTATCTCTTTGTGTCATTTGATATAAGAATGTATTTCAAAATATGCTGGTGCGGTGGCTCGGATGACACCAAAGACTAGAGTCTCTTTCCATGTGTGGCAGCTGCTTTTGTTTCAATTTATGGTCAAGTCTGTGATCAAGTGGAGTTTCTGTATTTTAATGGGCAAATGCATTGCAATTTTTATTATGCAATTCATGATCGGTTTTGCTTTGCTTTGATGAATGTGTTCAGTTTCATGAGGAAGATAATCAGAAAACTGAACCTGCACATATATACTGTCATGTTGATTATTTGGAATATTTTTACCTGCCATGATGATGTATGTAGAGTTTATAACCAGCTGTTTTGCTGTAATTGTCACACATATCCCGGGGATGTTGTGTAACACAAGACCAAAGTTGCCGAATGCCCCCTCACCAGCTGGTACCCCTGGCTGCTGGGCTTTCAGGGGCCTGCACCAGTTGCTCAGGGGCCTGCACCAGTTGCTCAGCTAGGGGCAGCCTCAAGCAGGCAAAATGTCTACCAGGGGCATCGGGACAGGGTCAGTGACATGGATATTCAGAATAAGCTGGTTCAAGCATTTTCTATGAGCCAGCTTATAAGACAGTCTAGATCATGATCATTTTGATCATTTGGGTTACTATGGAGGGAATTATTTAAGGGCTGTTCATGTTAATATTTGATTGTTGTACACTTGATTGAATCACTGTGTTGGGCAGGGGGATGTAAGGTTCTTTTAGGGGTTTGGTTTATATAGTTATCAGGTTTTATTACTTCATAAATAATCTATTTTAATGAAGGTATTAATAATCTAGATTTCTCCGTCCCTGAGATTGAACCACAGCACTGCACTGCGCCTCACGCTTAATCAAGCACCAAAGCTTGCTCACCTTAATCCACCAATCAAAAGACAGGGTTTCTACACTATAGGCAAGTAGAGGTTGAGGAGCTGACAATGCACTCATGCAGGAGGGGAGACTACTGGAGATGGGACTGCCAGGAGCTGGTGATCTACACAGTAAACATGATAAGAGGTTATGGAAGCTCCTCTTGGGACGGCTTTTGTGTGTTGGCATGTCATAGATGTTGAACCAACACTCACAGTCACACAGAGGGGAAGTTATATGAAAACATTGCATTTGGCACATGGATTGTCAGCAGCTATACCTAGGTTTTAGTTTTCGCATGAATAAGCATACAAGTTTAGTTACAGTAAGAGTGTTGTCAGTCATTGGTGCTATTGATCTTTGGTATTTCTTTGTTTACACAAGTAATGCCTTTTTTATTTTTGTAACTAGGATGTTCAAATATTGAATAGCCGGTTTTTGTCCAGGATTATCATTTCTAAGAACTGAAACTGACCTGTGTTCAGAACAATATGATCTGTTAGGAAAATATGTCCTTGTTTCAGATTTGCATGTGTCAATAGTGTTTTGGCATTGCTAAATGCAAATTGCATTCATGTAACAATGTGGGCCATGCCACCATCAGGAAAAAGGTTGCGTGGTGTGCTATGGTGTTGACTCCAAAAACTCCCACCAGCTGTTGCAGTTGATTGGGGAGGGGGACATGTAGCTCCAGCCATACATATCTCAGTTATGACGATGATTACCTTAAATTCAAACTGTATGATATAAAGGGTTATGACTCAAAACTGTGTTCATGTGATAAGGAAGAACTGGCATCTGGATCAATATAAAGTCATATCTGCAGCAAAACGTTTAGATTTTTCTTCTTTGTTGTATTACGTGAGCTTAAAGTCGAAGCTTTTCAGACTTTTTGTTTTCAGCCTGTGTCCATGAAAACCACAAAATTCCAACTGGTAGTGTTGGTGGTGGTTGCAGTGGTGGTGTGGTAGTAGTAGAGATGGTGGTGGAGATGGTAGTGGTGATTGAGGGAGTATCAGATGACCTCAGCTGTATGCTTAATCAGGGTGATATTTTGATTAATCGTGAATGCTTTTTGAATTATTCAATTAAGTCAAGTATTCGGCTTTTTTTAATGCCAGGGTCATTTCATAATGGATATGAAGATTTTCTTTTAATAGGCAGGGTGTGTGTGTGTGTGTGTGTGTGTGTGTGTGTGTGTGTGTGTGTAATGGAACAGATTGGAATTAAATAACTGTGAAATTGAGGGGGCTCTTTTCTGTATAAATTGAAAATATTATGTGTTAACATGGCTTTGACTTGTACTTGCATATCATCTATCACTGCAAACCTCGTTCTCTCTGCTCTCTTTCCGTAGGTGAATTTTTCTGTAGCATCATCTGTCTAAAAACAGAAAGCGAATCTGTGATGTAAACAAAATTTTAAGTTGACCACTCAGAAGCGCCATACTTACGCTTTTGAAGCAATTTTCTCAACTTTGCGTTTCATTGCAGTGTTTATTCAAATAGCTGTAACTTCTATAATTTCCTAGATACAAGCAAAGTGCTGGTGTCAATAAAAAGTTAAAACTCAGTTTTAAACTGATACTAATCACTTCAATGACCTGTTTTGTGCTGCTCAGTCACATAATGTCCTAACTACCATTGCCAAAGGTCATGTGAATAAAAAGAATGTTAAAACCGCCTTACTTTTCCCTCTGATTTGCTCAACAAGTTTTAGGGATGGTAGTTTAATTCCACAGTTTCAAACCAACTTTACTTCAGATGCTATTGATTGGAGGCAGGGGCTTCGTGTGCAGTCCCTGATGCAGAGTTCTTTTTTCCGGGTACTTTCATTGCAGTCGTTTTGAGCAGAAAGCAGATGATTTTTCTGCCAAACTTGGATATACACAGTTTTGTTGCCTTTTATATACTTCTAGACCCTTTAGACAGGTGAGATAATAAAAAAAATGATGGTGGTGGTGATGACGATGATGATGATGATTTTAAACCACCAATGGCCGGAGAAGAGTTCACCAGGGGTCATATGGTAATTAGCAGCACAGCCATGATGGTGGGTTGCATAACTTCCGGTGCTATATGTTGGGGTACGTTTCGGGTCTGTGTTGAGGAGTGATTATCGCTAGATCGCGGCAAAAGGATGGCATTAAAGCATGCAAAAAGTTTAATTAGATTTTTTTAAAACTAATCAAAAATAGTCATAATAGACTATTGTAACGTATACTTTCTGCACAAAACCCACAGAAGATAAGTAATCAAACCACACCGTACGTACCTCGCAGACGAACACGATCAAACCGTAGCCACTACGCCAGCAGACGTTCGATCTAGTGTGATATAATGTTTCATGTAAAGCTCGAATGAGTGGCAGCAGATAACTGTTTAGTTCTGGCTTAAATTGACTATTTCGTTTCCCTGGTCAGGGCGAGGACAGAAAATTCACGATCATCGAGTCGATGAGTGCATGATCAACTTGCCCGCAATCGGCGTAATGTAAGTTGTAATGTGTAAGATTATGACAAGAAAATGTCATTAAAACACAAAGCAAAGTTTCATGACAACTAAATTCACCAATTATATTAACAACTGACCATTTTTAAACCTACAGCTAGTGCTCAAACCTTACAAAGCAAACAAAACGTAGGGGGCCTACTGCGGGGAGTGCCCCGGTCATGCATCAAAACTCAGTGCACGAGTGATCGTTTCGCTTTTCTCTAATTTGTTTATCTACTCCGACATGGTAAGCTGGCTGTGCCAAGAAACCAATATCTAAAATAATTAGAGTTAGTTGATACATTTTTCTTTCTAAGGTAATGTCCGTGAGGAAGAAAACGCGTTACGTTGACTTTCGCAAGCCCGATGCCTGTCGATTTTACCTCAACAAAATTGAAGTGATCGGCGGGCTCGTTGTCAACGTTGTACCTGAACTTTATTTACTTCGGCCAGGCGTTTGACAGCGTTGACAGAGAGACCATTTGGAGACTCCTCCATCACTATGGAATCCCGCCAGCCTATGTCAACCTGATCCAGCAGATGTACGAGGGCGCCACGTGCCAGGTGATCCACAACGGCAAGCTGACAGAGGAATTTGAGGTGACTACAGGGGTCCGTCAAGGATGCTTGCTGTCGCTGATGATCTTCCTGCTCGTGGTGGACTGGGTCATGCGAGAGACAACCAGAACAGGCAGGACCGGAGTCCAGTGGACCCTGTCACAGACCTTGGACGACCTCGAATTTGCAGACGACTTGTGCCTGATGTCCCAATGCTACCAGCACATGCAACAGAAGACAGACAACCTTGCCAGAGAAGCAGCGAAGACCGGACTACAGGTCAGCCTGGAAAAGACAGAGACCATGGCCGTGAACAAGAAGCAGCAGAAGCCTGTTACCCTGGGAGACAAGGAGCTCAAAGAGGTGGACTCCTTTACTTACCTGGGCAGCGTCGTATCAGCAACAGGCGGTTCTGACGAGGACATCAAAGCCAGAATCGGGAAAGCCAGATATGCCTTCAACACTCTGAGACCAGTCTGGAGATCAACATTCCTCTCTACCCACACAAAACTCCGGATATTTAACAGCAACGTCAAGTCTGTTATCCTCTATGGCTCTGAGACCTGGAGAGTCACCAACACTCTGACCAACAAGCTCCAAGTCTTCATAAACAGATGCCTCCGTAACATCCTTAAGATCAGGTGGACAGACAAAGTCAAGAACACCGACTTGTGGAAGCAGGCAAACCAGGATCCCATCGGACAGCAGATTGCAAGGCGGAAGTGGAGGTGGATCGCACACACCTTGCGGAAACCTCCACATGACATCACACGGCAGGCCTTGCAGTGAAATCCTCAGGGCAAGAGACGAGTTGGTCGCCCCAAGACCACCTGGAGGCGATCCTGCGAGGAAGAGATGAGGAACTGCAACCTGTCATGGGGAGAGCTGAAGAAAGTTGCCCAGAATCGAGTATGCTGGAGGACTGTTGCCGAGGCCCTATGCTCCACAAGGAACTCAAGGGAATAAGTCAAGTAAGTCAAGCGGGCTCGATCCCTACCAGCTGACGCTCCCTGTGGGTTGGGTGTGTGTGTGTGTGTGTGTGTGTGTGTGTGTGTGTGTGTGTGTGTGTGTGTGTGTAAGAATTGACCCACCGCGTCTCCCTTCGCGATTCGTAAGAGGCGAATAACTAGGTACATCGTAACTTGATTTGCGCTGACTCGGAACTATTCTAGTGGTTTTTGTGGTCGGTGGCCTTACGTAGCCTACAAACTAACATCCATCCATCCATCCATCCATACCAGCTGACGAAGGACCAACTTGATCCGGAATTGAGAAACACTCCGCCAACGAGTGCCATGGACATATTTATTGTTGTACTCGGAACATCGGCGTACACGTTGGAAGAGTTTAAGAATAATAGGTCTTTGGAACTCTATCGATTCTTTCTAGCAGGATTCGTGGGAGATGTCTGCTGATTCTCGCCGGGTGTTTGTCTCCAAAGGTCAGATCTATTCTGTAAATCTTCTTTTTCCATCCTATTCGTCTAGCTTCGGTCACCCTTTGCACAATCGGACCTAGATTGGTTTTCTCTGATGGTATAAAGTACTAGGAGCGTTTGACTCCTCTTAATGTTTCTTTTTGTTGGTTGTTAAAACAATTTTTCACGCAGCAAGAAGTCGGCATGGTTGCACGTCTCCCGTAGCACAGCTTAGCAGACAGCGCTCGCCTCCTACCAACATGGCTGAAAGCACGTGGCTTCTACAAATAACTCCGGAAGTGACGACAATGCGTCTCCGGGGAAATGTTACTCCGAGTTGTAGCCATGCAGTGCCCAGTATATGGAGAGCAGTAAGTGCGGAAGTGAAAGTATGAAGTTCTACTTCGGGCTATCACCTGTGAAAGCTGAGTGTTCAGTCGCGTTGATGTACAGTTTGAAATATGTCATTGAGACTGCCCTGGTAATCCCCCTGTCGGCCTGTGGGTTCGGGGCAAGAATTGACTCACCGCGTCTCCCTACGCGATTCGTAAGAGGCGAATAACTAGGGACACCGTGAATTGAGATTCGCGTTTACTCTAAACTGTTCTAGTGATTTTCGTGCGTAATGGCCTTATGTAGCCTACAAGGCTGATAGGCCGTAAAACTCCATCCATCCATCCATCCATCCATCCATCCATCTGCCCTGGTAATACACTGTAAAACATTGTGCATGATTTGAAATGGTAGTGATAGTAGATGAATCAAAGGATGGAAGTTTGATACAGCGCACTTTGATCACTTTATCAGTCCTCGTAAGCACACAGGAAAAGATCAGCTTTGCATGTTTTTCAGGGATTATTCGCTTTACTTACTGATCCACTTGGACACAGTGTTCATCGAGACATTGGTGCTACTTGCCATCGTCAATGGTGTGCCTGGGTCCTCCAGGGCCGCCTCCTGTGAGTTCGGGGTAAGAATTGACCCACCGCGTCTCCCTACGCGATTCGTAAGAGGCGAATAACTAGGGACACCGTGACTTACGTTCACTCGAAACTGCTCCAGTGATTTTCGTGCTGAATGGCCTTACATAGCCTACAAAGGCTGGAAGGCCGTAAAACTCCATCTATCCATCCTCCAAGGCCCGGATGCGCCCTTGAATGCGTGCACAGAACGTGATCCCACTCCACTGATGATAAGCATTATCCCCTCAGTTATTTTCGAGAATGCAGTATTTCTACAAGAAAATGTCATGCTCTTTAAGATGGTGTCAACCGTTTTTTAATAATATGATTTGTTGCAAAGTTATATGCAAAAGAATCGTAAATCTCTGGGAATCTACATATGAAAAAATTGTGAGAGCTCAGGTAAATTAGGAAAACTTGGGTCATTTAATTAGCTATCCTAACTACCACCGTACCACTCTCATCAAGATACATTTTAAAGCATTTTTAAACGCATATTGACCTAAATCTTAGTATATTGTTTTAATGAAATGGCAATGGATCAGTTTTCTACAAAGATCTCAACACTGACAACCAGGCTTCCTGCCCACAAAAACGGCCATGGCTGTTTCACGTGAGGCGCAACGCGGCTTGGTCCGTGGTCCGCATAACTTAATTATCTCCAAAACTTCTTCGAAATTAGCAAAAGAGTCATAATGCTGAGGCTGAAATATAAAGGGCTTTTGATAATGAGAAATTAGGAAACTATATCCAAACCACAGGATCCTAGATGGGGGTGTCAAACTCGAGTTCATTTAATTACACGAAACAAACTCTGCCCTTTTTATCACACACAGGATTCAGAATTTTCTGATTAAACCCATGAACGAATTAAAACACACAAATGAAACTTTCTCATGAGTGCATGTGACTCTCAAATAAATGCTGCGCAAAGATGCTAATTTAGACATGTATGGAAAGTACAAGCAGCGAATTTTCATCGTCGGCAGCGCTGCGTATGAAATAGTCGAGGTTCTTTCTCATGAGCGGAATGGCTGTGCAGAGTGAGTCACTGCTGAGATGCTGTCGAAGCGTGCGGGGTGCACTCCTTGCATGATCTGGCGTTGCTTGCATGGCAGTTGTGTTTGCCTTTCTCCTTCTGTAGAACAGACTTTGATTTCTCGTTGGTGTTTGAAGATAAAGTGCTGTATTGGATAATGATCCAGCCTCCTCCCACCCGATACGTCTTGATTAAGTCCCTTTCGTATGTCATGCGTCAGTTCCCTTGTTCTTGTTCTCGATTTTTCAGAGGGCCCGCTCTGAGACAGATTCCGCTTTAAGTTTAGCCCTCTTCAATGGGGGAAAATGTTCTGGCTACCTATAGGCCTCTTCAAACATAGCAAGTTTTGTGTAAAGGACACACAGGGAGGAGTCAAGGGCATCGGCCGAAAAAGAGCTCGGGACACCCACATGGTGGTATACAACGACACATGTACCACCAGGCCACGAGCATTTACACAAACATTGAGTGTGTTGACGGATGTCATTCAGCGTGGCTGAGACTAGTGAATATAGTCTCAGCAACAGGTTGGTCACGTGATAGCCTAAATTCTTCCATAACATGCATACCAACGTTCTGAACAGCCACGCTGAATGCCATATCACATCGTGAGTGTATTCCTCCGCTTGCTGTGATACACTCCATACTGGCAGCCATTTTTTCCGTCAGTTCATTTTCTAAACATCGATTTCCCATGAATGTAAAACTTGTGTGCGGTAAAATTCGAATCACAAGAGTGTAATATTGTGAACTCTACTAATTATAAGGACTTTGAATACAACAGCAATATTTATACTTCATTGAGCGAGTTCGGAGGGTCAGAGTCGATCTCTGGATGTGAATTCTTGTCAGCAAACCGTTAGATGACAACTAAAGACGCTTCAGCGTTTGTGTGAACAGTGATTACACGTACCTTGTCAGCAAACCGTCAGATGTCAATTCAACACTGTCTAGTCTCGCTGGATAAGCAGTGAATCAGAAAATGGCTTTAACTTCAGCTCCAAAGAAAAGAAAAAGAACAGAAATGACACCCAAAGACAAAGTGGACTTGCTTGATCGCTACCGAGAGCTAAATTCTAAAAGTTTGAGGGAAGGTGCTGACATTTTGGGTGTGTCGGCATCATTTCTGTGCCAGACACTGAAAAAAGAAGATGAACTTAGGGCTGATATCGCAGAGGGCTCCAGTCAAGGCCAAAGGAAGCGTCGGCGCTGCGGGAAGGATAAAGAGACAGAAGATGGCTTAAAGCGGTGGTTCGACTCTATCCAAGCGCGCAACACACCTGTAAACGGCCCAATCCTGTGTCAGAAGGCGGAACAGATTGCTTCCCAGCTTGGTCGCTCCGAATTCAAAGCTACAAATGGGTGGTTTAACAGGTGGAAGAAACGCAACGGCTTGGTGAAGCGGGAAGTGCCGGTTAATAAAAACGCCGCTTATTAAAAACACTTTTGTTCGGTCCCAATGTGTTTTTAATAAGCGGCGACTACTGTATATGTATACACAATCGCACGTGCGCAAGGCAGTTTACAACCTTATAGACACGTTCGCGCTAAAAGTAGTTCTCAAATGATTTCCTGAAAATCTCATAGATTAGTTTTATTAGAACACCAAATTTGTGTTTATCTATCGGGATAAATAATTGGAGTGAAATAGAATCGCCTCTTTTTACTCTCAATGGTCTTCTGATCATGTTGAATTTTGATTGGTAGAATCATTGGAATGTGGATTCGAAGTCACGTGACCAACCTGTGTCAGAGATAGTATTACATCTCTGTGTTCAGAATGGACGGATGTCTTACCAACTTTCCCCGTAACGTCGTGATCAAAATGATGGTGGTCTTCCTTTCGATTTACAGCTCCCCAACCAACCGGTCCCCCCCCCCCCCCGCCCCCCCCCCCCCCCGCCCCCCCCCCCCCCCAAAGAAAAAAAGAAAAGAAAAATACTCCATGGTGTGAAATCGTGTCCTAGATCCGTATTCAATTCCGCTCTCCACCCATGCAGTCGTTCTACCCGGCGGTGTCTGATTTTGTTCGAACGAGATAGAGTCAGCTGCGTTTCTTGTGACAACAGGTTTTTCGAAACAAACTGCACTCGTGACAAAGATACAGGGATGTAGAGCTGTACAAACTGCACTCGTTACAAAGATACAGGGATGTAGAACTGTACAAACTGCACTCGTTACAAAGATACAGGGATGTAGAACTGTACAAACTGCACTCGTGACAAAGATACAGGGATGTAGAACTGTACAAACTGCACTCGTTACAAAGATACAGGGATGTAGAACTGTACAAACTGCACTCGTTACAAAGATACAGGGATGTAGAACTGTACAAACTGCACTCGTTACAAAGATACAGGGATGTAGAACTGTACAAACTGCACTCGTTACAAAGATACAGGGATGTAGAACTGTACAAACTGCACTCGTTACAAAGATACAGGGATGTAGAACTGTACAAACTGCACTCGTTACAAAGATACAGGGATGTAGAACTGTACAAACTGCACTCGTTACAAAGATACAGGGATGTAGAACTGTACAAACTGCACTCGTTACAAAGATACAGGGATGTAGAACTGTACAAGAAAATCATATCAAGGCGTCAGGACATCCTACAACTGACAAATGAAGTAGCAGAAGCCACAGAAGTTTCGAATTCAGGGAGGTTAGGCCGCCATGAGGACATCCGGTCGGACACGTGTCTACTGCTTTCTTCACAAGCAGAAACCCATCTGATTGACAGTTCAAAGAAGTGTCTGACGGACATGAGAAAATAGTACGTGGTTCTATTGGGCGTGGTTCTATTGGGACTTGCGAGTGCGACATTTCCTATGGAAACGGCATAGTTGCCAGAAAATTGCCACGTTGGAGCACGCTCAAAGTATTTTTTGCAACTTGCATGCGCGATTTTTCCAATGGAAACAGCGGAATTTGCCAGAAATGTGTCCACGTCCTTTACCAGAGAAGAGTCTCGCCCACACACTTACGGTCAAACACATCACGGCACTGGACAATTGCCGTGTTTGCAGACACCACCAATCTCGCCACGGTTTCTCAAGCTGCAGTTGGACTTCCCAGTTCCTTAATCGTCGTACATCTGCAATAAACAGACAGGCTGTCGTCATTCAAGGTGTCAAAGAACAGCTCAACCTAAATCGCCATGCTTCGCTTCGTGGAGGTGCACAAAATGGCGTCAAGAGTAGAGCAGATAGAGCCATGTACTTCATCAGTCCATGCTCGTAGCATCAATGGAACACAAACGAGAGAAAGGCGTCTATTCTGCAGTTGAATATAGGCGCTCGCGCGCGCGCGCACGCACGCACGCACACGCACACACACACACTCACACGCACACACACACACACACACACACACACACACAGAGGAGATGCCATTAGTACAGTTGTATTCATTTACCGAGATCATGTATAGATAACATGCCTAGCATGGTTAGATAACACATCGAGAAGTTAAATATTAATGAACCAATTTGAACAGCCATTTCGCACACACACAGGCAACGCGAGCACTGTTGTCCTGGGAATCAGTGTCACCAAGGATCATAACAGCAAGATTCAACTCCAAGGGCAGGAAAGTCACCATCCTGCAGTGCTACGCTCCTACAAATGCATCAGATATGGAAGACAAAGAAGGATTTTATGAGCAAATCCAAGCGACTCTTGACAAAACACCAAAGAGAGCCCTGAGAATTGTCATGGGAGATGTGAACGCCAAGGTGGGATCAGACAACACAGACAGAGAGTTCATTATGGGCAGGCACGGCACTGGAGAACAGAATGAAAATGGTGAACTCTTTACAGAGTTCTGTGCCTTCAACGACCTTGTGATAGGAGGCACTGTATTTCCCCACAAGACCACGTGGATTTCCCCTGACGGCAAGATCGAGAATCAAATAGACCACATTACCATCGACAGAAAGTGGAGACGGAGCCTGCAAGATGTCAGGGTGAAGCGCGGAGCGGACGCAGCATCGGACCATCACCTAGTTGTCGCGGTGCTCAAGATCAAGCTGAAAGCCTACAAGGACCAGGCAGAAAACCATCGTTCAAGTACAACGTGAACAGCCTGAAAGAAAAGAAGAAAACAGAAGAATTCAAGATAGAGCTAAAGAACAGGTTCAACGTGCTTTCCCAAACACCAGAGGAAACAGTAAACAAGCAATGGCACGGCCTGCGAGATGCCTGGGCGACAACGTGCAAAACTGTCCTAGGAAAGAAAACAAGACAACACAAAGAATGGCTGACAACAGAGACATGGACACTGATTGCAGACAGGAAGAAATTGAAAGACCAGATCAGCCAAACACATGACCAAGAGGAGAAGCAAGAACTTCAAGCTCGTTACTTTGAGTTAAACCGCCAAGTGAAGAGAAGTGCAAGAAAAGATAAGAGAGGCTTTAATAGAAGAACTGACTGAGGAGGCAGAAACTGCAGCGGGTCAGAGAAATATAAAGAGGGTGTATGAGATCACCAGAATACTCTCAGGAAAGACCAGAAACCACAGCTGCCCTGTCAAAGACAAGAACGGAAACATCATTTCCAGTATGGAGGACCAGAGAGCAAGATGGGCTGAGCACTTCAAGGAAACACTCAACAGACCAGCCCCACCAGCCCCACCAGACATCCCACCACCAACTGAGCTCTTGGACGTCAACACAAACCCTCCAACCAAGGCAGAGATAACCAAAGCCATCACGTCCCTCAAGTCAGGCAAGGCGGCAGGTCCTGACGGTATACCACCCGAAGCGCTGAAGGCAGACATCCAGACCTCAACTGAGATGCTACACTCTCTTCTACACAAGATCTGGGAACTGGAGAGAGTGCCAGAAGACTGGAAGAAAGGTAACCTTGTAAAGCTGCCAAAGAAAGGAGACCTGTCATCCTGCAACAACTGGAGGGGAATCATGCTGCTGTCCATCCCCGGGAAAGTATTAACAAAAATCATCCTGGAGAGAGTGAAGACTGCTCTTGACAAGAAACTACGGGATGAACAGGCAGGCTTCCGTCAAGATAGATCATGCACAGACCACATTGCCACACTGCGGATTATTATCGAGCAGTCGCTGGAGTGGCAGACCCCCCTGTACACAGTCTTCGTGGACTTTCAGAAGGCGTTTGACAGTGTCGACAGAGACGTCATCTGGAGACTGATGCATCACTACCGCTTCCCACCAAGGTTTGTTACCATCACCCAACAACTTTACGAGGACGCCACCTGCCAAGTCGCCCATGACGGGAAGCTGACGGAGCCCTTCTCAGTACAAACCGGCGTCCGTCAAGGCTGTTTACTATCGCCGACAATCTTCCTGATGGTGGTTGACTGGATCATGCGACAGTCTACAGCAGACCATAGGACAGGTATCCAGTGAACCCTCACGCAGCAGCTGGAGGACCTTGACTTCGCTGATGACATCAGCCTTCTCTCCCACAGGCACCAAGATGCACAAGAAAAGCTATGCCGCGTCGCAGAAGAAGCCGAGAAGACTGGACTCCAAATCAACACCGGAAAGACAGAAGTCATGAGGGTAAACAACAGACATCAAGACTCAGTGCGACTACATCAAGTAGTGATCAAGGAAACAGACAAGTTCGTTTATCTGGGCAGTGTAGTCAGCAAAGATGGGGGGACAGATGAAGACATCAAGTGCCGAATCAACAAAGCAAGATACGCCTTCAACAACTTGCGCCCAATCTGGAGATCAACAGCCCCCTCACTCCACAACAAGATCCGAATATTCAACACCAATGTGAAGTCTGTTCTGCTATATGGCTCAGAAATATGGCGGGTAACAAAGACCAACACCCACAAGCTCCAGACATTCGTCAACAGATGCCTGAGAAATATCCTCAACATCAGATAGCCAGAGACTGTCTCCAATGAAAATTTGTGGGTCAGGACAAAACAAGCCTCAATCCACCAGGAGATCAGGAAACGAAAACGGGGATGGATCGGCCACACGCTACGAAAGCCTGCATCTAACATCACCAGGCATGCTTTGGACTGGAACTCACAAGGAAAGCGCAAAGTGGGTCGACCAAAACAGACTTGGCGTAGGAGTGTCCACGCTGAAGTAAAGGCCACCAGAATGACATGGGCGGAGCTGAAGAGGACCTGCCAGAACCGTGTGCGTTGGAGGAGTGTTGTTGCGGCCCTATGTTCCTCAAGGAATCAAGAGGCATAAGTCAAAGTAAGTCAAGTTTCGCACACAAGAAATTGTTGTTGTTGTTAGCTTACTGCTGCAAAAAGTTGTTGTTCAGAGAGAGAGAGAGAGAGAGAGAGAGAGAGAGAGAGAGAGAGAGAGAGAGAGAGAGAGAGAGAGAGAGAGAGAGCGCACACAGACGACACACACAGAGAAATAGAAACACACACACACAAACACACACGCACACACGCACGCACACCACACACGCACACACACACACACGCACACATGCACGCACAACACACACGCACACACACACACACACACACAAACACACACGCACGCACACCACACACGCACACACACACACACACACACACACACACACACACCGCACGCGCGCCGCAGATCAGTATTCCGGTCATCTCCACGACGTCAGTGACGTCGAAGAAGTAAGCGCAGTCCGAAGTGCAATGCGCGAAGCCTGGGGGTGACAGAGGTCCCACTAGGACGCCGTCCAAACCAATGGGCGCTACAGTTGCGCCTTTTTTCCTGACTTCTTTTCAATGCAAAGAGTTCTTTCATCTTGTTCCCTTTGCAGTGGAAGTCAAACTGCTAATGCTGTCGTTTCTCCTGACAGCGAAACCACGTGGTGCCCACTTTGATGGTTTCCACAACCGTCATCATACAATGCCACATAGCCGTGGACGTCGGCATATGAACAGTGGCCTACCTCAAACATGAACACTATCCTTCCTGTAACATGAACAGTGCTTTGGCTGTGACATGAGTAGTGGCCTGGCCGCCACATGAACAGTGGTCTGGCTCTCACATGAACAGTATCCTTCCTGTCACATGAACAGTGGTTTGGCTGGCACAAGAACAATGGGCTGGCTGGCACATGAACTGTGGCCAGGCTGTCACATGAACAGTGGCCTGGCTTACACATGAACAGTGGCCTGGCTCTCACATGAACAGCGGCCAGGATGTCACATGAACAGTGGCCTGGCTCTCACTTGAACAATGGTCAGGCTGTCACATAAACAGTGGTTTGGCTGTTTCATGAACAGTGGCCTGGCTGTCACATGAACAGTGGGCTGGCTGTCACATGAACAGTGGCCAGGCTCTCACGTGAACAGTGGCCTGACTGTCACATGAACAGTGGCCAGACTTGCATATGAACAGTGGGCTGGCTGTCACATGAACAGTGGCCAGGCTGGCACGTGAACATGACCTGGCTGTCACATGAAAAGTGGCCAGGCTTGCACATGAACAGTGGGTTGGCTGGCACATAAACAGTGGCCAGGCTGGCACATGAACAGTGCCCAGGATGTCACATAAACAGTGGCCAGGCTGTCACATGAACAGTGCGTTGGCTGTCACATGAACAGTGCCCAGGATGTCACATGAACAGTGACCAGGCTTGCACATGAACAGTGGGCTGGTTGTCACATGAACAGTGGCCTGGCTGGCGCATGAACAGTGGGCTGTCTGTCACATGAACAGTGGCCTGGCTGGCA
>JAWQFJ010010517.1:35000-42500 GCA_034096865.1 Theodoxus fluviatilis
ACAGGAAGGGTGATAAGTACCGCTACAAAGGGAGGCCGAAAGATATGCCCGAAGGGTTGAATCAAAATGACGGTACGCCAAAACAGCAATTTTGTACTGGCAGCGGAAATTAACGGGAAGCCAGTGTAGATGTTTCAGGAGGGGTGTCACATGATCGCGCTTGCCCTTCATAAGAACCAGACGTGCCGCACTGTTTTGAACTCGTTGCAGACGGTTTAGTTGTTCTGCCGGAAGACCCGCCAGGACTGAATTGCAGTAATCCAGTCGTGACGTGATCCTGGCAGTTACTAGCCTAGCACAGGTAGTGTCCGAAAGGTATTGACGGATTGATGCAATACGGCGCAGTTCAAGAAAACATGCACGGCATGTACTGCTAATCTGATCGTGCATGGACAAGGTCTGGTCAATGTGAACACCGAGATACCTAACTGAGCTCTTGAATGGAATAGAGCTACCCCCAATGACTGTGGACTCACTCCCCACAAGCCCAAGACGTGATGGTGCACCGACAGGTAAAACTTCAGTTTTATCTGTGTTGAGCATCAGTTTGTTGCTGTTCATCCATGAAAGTACATCGTCAACACATGTTTCAATGTACCCTTGGCCAAGACTGACAGCGCAAGAGGAAGGCCCATGACGCCCCTATTCCAAGGGTGCGGCTCCAGCGCCACCAAGTGACGGAAGTGGGAACAATGTGGAGATGACTGATAGAGGTAAAAGCGAACTGAACATTTCGGATGTTGCTTTGGGATTTCATTTTGCCGTCTTAAAGAGAACGAAGGAAGTTGAGTGAGTTAGTTTTGTGTTTTGAGACTTGTGTGACTTGTCTCCTTCGTAAAGACATGTCTTTAGTTTGCGCCGGGAAGTCGAAGTCCAGGAAATTTGGTGGTCGTTTCTAAAAAGAACTTAATGTACCCACTGGTCGATACACAGCGATACAATCAACAATCAGCATTACCTTAATACCTTCACTCTCGGCTCGATCCCGTGAGGACTGTTGTAGTTATCCACGCTCTTACGTGTCTCTCGTCACGTGTGTTGCCCACGCTCTCACTCTTGGAACTAGATTCCGTAGATGACCCAATCATTCACTATGGAGGATTTTTCGCACTCACCTATCTTCTTCTCGCACTCTCACTTCTTCTGTCGTCTGCTCTCCTTCACACGCCTGCACTCGCGCCTCATATACACTCAACAAGTTCCAGAACCTTCAAGAACAACGAGAATATACTTGATTATCTTCGAAAGACGAATTCACTGTGCCACGTAACTTAGCAAGACAGTCAAGAAGACTGGCGTAAGAGCTCGATGCCACCATGACATCCTAGTACATTGCACCACCTTCACAACAAGACCGTATTGGCTGATTTTCGCGATGGCTGAGATGACTTTCCTCCGTGTATCGTGGTCTGACGTATATAAATCGTCACAGAGTACCAGTCTGTGTCATATATAAAAATATCGAATAGGGTATGTTCTACCAAAAGTGCATTCATTGTCCTACCACTACTCCTTGCTCTTCCGACTGCTTCGATTACGACCATTTCAGTCATCCAGGGACTGAGGGGACGTAGCAGGTCTGTGGGTGCGCAGATGGCTGATGAGGCCAATCTGTGCACGGAAGGTACTTGGACAGGGAGGGCAGGAAATGGCGGCTGGCAGCGGTGGGTTGCCGGCTCGCGCTTTCTTGGCCAGCCGTTTTGTCTCAGCTGCGGCGGTCCTGTTGGCCTCGGATGTCAGAGGACCCTTGTAGATGGTGGATCGCCAGCAGGCTCTGTCTTGAGTAGTCTCCTCCCAGGTGTCAAGACCAATGTTAGCCTTCAGAGAAGAGTTCATGGAGTCCTTGAAGCGCTTCCTTTGGCCTCCATGAGAGCGTTTGCCCCGCCGTTGCTCATCGTAAGAGTCGTTTAGCCAGCCGATGGTCTAGCATGCGAACTACAGGGCCTGCCCATCTTAACTGAGCCTGCATTAAGATGGTATGGATGCTGGGCAGACATGTGCGAACAAGGACCAATGTGTCCGGGATCGACAGGATCCACCTACCACTTCCACCACAGCGACAGTCTCCACTCCCACGCGGAGGAAGCGCTAGTGTCAGCGCCACGGCGTCGTGCCTTTAGCTTTGCTTTGCTTGGCTTTGGGTTTTTTTTCTATCAACACGAAACAACGTCGAGAACTGTCTGTGCGTATTTCTGGAATCTTCTTCTTACCTTGCAATCGACACGGTGTGCCTATTCTGCCTCAGGTTGCATGACAAACTTGACGCACAGCTCAACGCACAGTAAAACTGGGACAATGTAACCTGCTTACATACCAATAATACAATCTGTCCTTTCGAAGCATCTGCTGCGAAAATCCTGAGCATTTGCTCGTCATTTTACACTTCCTGTGATCTGTGAGGGCCTTTTCCTTAGACTTTGTCTACAGCGTCTAGGTTGTTGCAGGCCGCCATCACAGCCATCTTGTTCAGTCTTCGTGAAGAACTACAAAACTCAGAGTTTCCGGTGGCTGACTAGATATGTGACAGGCATTAAGTGGGCACGAGGTGTCTCTCTCTGACTGACGCAAATGACGACCCTGATCGATTGAGTTTTTAAATTGAATAAACTGAACTTTTAAAATGATGAAATAAACATTTCCAAGGTAGGTTAGTGGAATTATACATTGGATAAAGAATAACAAATTATGTTCAGCCTATTCTGAAAGCATCTTTATTTTTGCTATCAGATCACACAGACGGACAGACACACAATATTATACACGCAGACAGACAAACAAGCGCAAAAACAGACGTACAGAAACACAGATGCGTAGAATGGCAGACACAAAGACAGTCAGACGGACGTACAGGCCGGCATGCACGCACACATACACATACACACACACACACAGAGTGACACACAGAAAGTCAACAGACAGACAGACAGACAGACAGACAGACAGACAGACAGACAGACAGACAGATAGACGACACACAGACAGACAGACACACAGACACTCAGTCAGACACACACAGACAGACAGACACACAGACAGACAAACAGATCGAAAGACAGACAGAGATACAAAAAAACAGACAGACACATACAGAACACATACACACACGCGCGCGCGCAGAGACAGACACACACAGAGACAGAACGACAGACAGACAGACAGACAGACAGACAGACAGACAGACAGACAGACAGACAGACAGACAGACAGACAGACAGACAGACAGGCAGGCAGACAGACAGACACACACGATGGTACATAATGTAACTATAGTCCTCATCATAAATATGTTCCAATATTACCGCCTTCATCATTTATTGTAGCCATACCAAATCTTCATCATATACTGTAGCACTATCACAGTTCCAATCTTAGTGCTGAAGTCGAATGTTAGAAACCTTCTCACACGTTTCGGCTATACCGCAGCCTCCATCACCATGCGCATGTATCACAGCCTATAGGCATCACTGTTACAGCCACAGTGTGGCTTGATGATCTGAGGGCGACTGAAGCAACCTGTCAAAACATTTGACCGGTTCACCTCTAGCACAGCCATTTGGATGAGGACAGCGATCAAACAGTGAATGTTTGTATCGCCCTCACTCGACATCACGCCACTTCTGTTCTGCACAGTGGAACTTTGCCCAGAGAGGCGTGTGCTCTACAGATGATAGACAGGCTGCAGCGTTGCCATAGTTGCAGCCAGCAGTAATTGGAGGCATTGTTCACCTGCCACTCTATTGTCCCTGTCGGTTGGCAGCAAAGCAGGAGGAAAATGTAGAGAAGCTGAGTCGGCAACCACAGTGCGGATTCTAGCGTTGGGTAGTAGAAGTCGATGGATTAGGCGGAGAAAAGTCATCACTGAAACGACGGGAAGAATTAAGCAGAGCGAGAGTCACCTTTTTGCATGAAATATGTTTGGAACGACATTGATAAACGAGGAGTAATTTACAGCAAATGTTCCTAGGGTAAACACGTGCAGCAGGAAAATTTGCCCCGCGACACATGCTAACGCCCTGAGGCATCAGTGAAATGTGAAATACTGAGAACGAGATAAAATTGGTCCATTCAGAAAGCGGGGAGGCTTAGTCACAGATGCAAGGCTTCGTTAAATCCCAATATGAATCCAGATTAGACTTTGTTGCAGCATCCGCCTCTTCGCTCACACATTTCCTCTCTCTCTCTCTCCGAAGCAGGAACGCTGACTCCGTGACTTGATTTGTGTCGTCCGACTTCGGACGAAAGGAAACGTTTAGCTGACAACAGAGGAATGATGAAGGGAAAAGTTTATGTTAGTTAATTGGAAGTAGTTGATGATCAAGATGTTTCCTCTTTCACGTAACTGTGACATTGGAAAAAAAAAAGAGGAAGGCGTTAGGTGCGACCTAACTATTAGTTTGTTCATGTTCGTCCATCGGCGGTGAAACGAAACGGAGCTCCATTTCTTATTGAGGAAGGAAATATGATGGGTCTCGAGGTTGCTTGTTGGGTCTGTCTGGGTCATCAGGTTCTCCCACATTTTGGGCACGCGTGTGAGGATGTGTTACACGACTGCTTTGCTGGAACACTTGACGTCATGGAGCGTGCAGGCGCACAACATTTACTCACCAAGCGCGCCACCAGTAACGTGCAGGGCCGCACAGAGAACATGAATAGAATGACACTTCAAGAGAAGAAATCAGATTAAAGGCAGATCAAATAACAAAATGATGACCACAGCAACATATCATGGAACTACTGCTTGAATTTGGTGATTTAAACCAACCATCTAGTTTATCAGATCTAAGAGAGTTTCTAATTACACTCTTAACTCGGTTGGAAGCGTTCTCCTTTAGGATAGCGGAAGTGGTGTCGGAAGTGCTCATGACAGATGGGGCGTGGAAGGTATGGGATGGGAGGGGGTGGGAGAGAGTTGTAGCTTGATGTGCAGCGCAGGGATGCATTGGTCTCGAGCTTGCAGGACGAGAGACACTGTTTCCTTTCTCAAAGGGTGAGAACTGGTTTGCGTGTTGATTCAAGGTCCAGGCATTTACAGGAGGGTCGGGTGATAGGGAGGGGAGCATGGGAGGTGGGGTGGGGGGGGAGAAGACGTTGGTGAGTGATCTGGATGGAGGGCGGGATTTCTAGTATCAGTCACCGTTACCAAGTACCTGTCAGAGAGGGGGATGAGAGGGATTGAGCCATATTGTAGGCAGCTTCTTTGGAAGGCATCTACCAGGTGAGGGAGCCCCTATTGTGGATGTCAATGCTCTTTTTTCCCCAGCAGCACGCCTAACGTTGCTCTTGTCCGTCAACTTGTGGCAGGACTTTAACGAGTTCCTGGCGCCAAAATTCAAACACTAGACATATCACAAGCGTGGTGAAATCTTCAAGACTTTTGAGTTGGTGATCGTATCTTGCTGCTTGATGCATGGAAATCTAGGAAGGCAGCTCAGTGCGAGTGGCTGAGCAGCTTGGTGTGTCTGCTGTGCACGTGCAGGTCGTGTATGCATACGCAAGGCGTCGTGGTCCATCCACTTGATGATAAGGCTTACTCTTCTGCAATCCCTCACGGAGTACTAGAGCATCCCACAAGCAGCACTCGCGTAATGGATTTTTTTTTAAAAATACTTCCGTGTCGATGTCGACTTCCCTCGAGAGTCTGCTGCCCGGATAGGTGAATAAGTCGGCTGTGTTTCTCCCCCTCCCACAGTGGTGTGTGTTAATGACATGGCTTTCCAGAGACAGATAGGAGCATGTTAATCATGGTGAAACTAAAATTGACATAGGTTGAGAAGAACATGTTTGTTTCCAGCTCCATGTTTCATACTGCCGAGTCGTCGTCCAACTCGTATGATGTATATGCTTACAGAGATTCCGACAGCACTCTGGATTTTTTAACTTAGAAACTTGATCACTATCTGCGTGTGTGCACAAATCGATTTGCAGTTAGATCATTTTCGAGGTTTGCTCACAAAACTGCTTTGGGTTAGCGACGTGTGCATGGAGATTTAGTTCAACGCAGCACGCCGGAACGAAGACTGCTTGGTTATACCACCACAGACAAGCCAGACAAATAAAATGGGTGTAGGGATGGGGGGTGGGGGTAGAGGAATGGGGGTGGAGGGTGAGTGTTTCAGTGGAATTGTAGACCTTCCATGTCACCGCTCTGTAAGAGTGGCGTGCCAGGCTGACGCGCACCGCAGCAGACAGACGATTAGGGCGGGCATCCTGCCTTCCCGTCGCCACCGCTTTTCGCTATTTGCCGTCCTCGCCTCACTTGGACACAAAATGCCATTGTGGATTACTCAACCGGCAACAGTTCGAGTCAGATCGATCGCGCTGGAAGTCTTTTCCTTCCAATCGACTTCCGCTGCCCGTGGAGCCCTTCATATGCAGGGGATGCCCAAGGGGGTGGGGGTCGGGGGTGGGAGGGGAACACGTCGGGCAAACTGAAATCTACGCCATCCCATGGAGTGGTGGAGTGGAGGAGGCAGAAGAGACAAGACATGCAGTGCGGGCTGTGAGGTCTGGTCGATGAGAGAGGACATGTCGGAGGCGGGCGGAGGGGCGAGGCAAGCCAAGTTACATGGAAGTGAGCAGCCTCTGCCCAATGCTGCCAGACGCCCACTTGATAACGTGCATTTCGGACTCTATTAGAGGCTTTTTCATCTGGATGCTTTGGGAACCAGAACCAATGTTAGCTCCTATCTGTTTGCTGCGCAGCGCAGCGGCAGCACAGAACTCTGCTGTTCCGGCATTTTGCGGTGTGCAAAGGCTTCGCGCTGCTCTTTGTGTCGTGCCACGCTGGGGCTGTTTGACTTCACCCCATCAGCAACCATCAGCCCAATGGGAAAAGAATGTTGTCTGCCCTGAAAAGGTCCAATTTCACTCTCCTTAGTACTTGGAGTCGTAAAAACACGATACCCGTTTAAGATTGATGACTCCTCCCTCCCTCCCCTCCCCTCTCTCTGTGTCTCTCTCTCTCTCTCTCTCTCTCTCTCTCTCTCTCTCTCCTCTCTCTCTCTCTCTCTCTCTCTCTCTCTCTTTCTCTCTCTCTCTCTCTCTCTTTCTCTCTCTCTCTCTCTCTCTCTCTCTCTCTCTCTCTCTATATATATATATATATATATATATATATATATGTATATATCTCGCTCTCGGTCATTGATACTTTTTCGTCACTCTCGAATCCGCTACATTCGACACAGAATGGTTGATGAATTCAAACGCCTCGCTGTCTGAGACGGTGGTCAAGTGTTTGCTTTGAAAGGTGGCACTGCTGCCTACTCTCGAGATGAGAGGAATGGTTGGGCTGACAGTCTAGACTGAACCAAGTGTAAAGTGAAGTGTCCTGGAGTCGCTCTGGAGTTCTTATTTTTTCCTTATCGGTTGAGATCTGACTTTAGACAAATTAATGTATTGTCGTGCACCATGCACAACTGAAGTCTGTTTTGTGTAGTGTTAAAGTTCTGCTTGAAAGAAAACACGCGTGAAAAATTATTCTGATTACAAATTTGGACATGC
>JAWQFJ010010517.1:47500-60623 GCA_034096865.1 Theodoxus fluviatilis
TGGCCGTCTTGATCTTTGCCTCTGCACATGTGGCGGCGAAGCATCACGAGGGTAGTGGAGAAGGCGCGGCAAGACCTGTGATTCACGTGGACTGGCACATCCGGTGAAGGTGCGAATATAGCTAACTCGCACCAATGGAAGTTTTCGCAAGGCTTGGGGAGATGATGGGTCGAATTAGTCCGGAAAGGGGACCCATTTGAAGGGAAAACCAGAAGATGCACAGTTTATTATTATTGGCTGCTAACCATCCTGGTATGCTAACTGCGTTGGTTGCTTTCTTACTTCAGAGGCTAGGTTCTGATCAGCCAGCAACCCGGCCTCACCATCCAGTCTGAGTAGAAGTGGGCACTTTTTTTTAAATACTTGAACTGTCAGTCCCCCAGGAAACCAAAATCGGTTGCGCTGCAGAGGGGAAACTCACACAGTATCGAGACTCCAATCCCCCCGAAAGGGGCTGGTTGCTGGGGATGTGGATTAATGTCAGTGAAAGCAACGTGCAGCCGCAGGGGTTTTCAGGCAAGCATTAACACCGTAGCTGTTAAGCATAGGGAGGCGAGAAAACCAAACAGAAGTCGAAGATGAGTGCAAGTCACATAAGATCGTGGTGTAGCAGACAAGACATACGAGATTTCTTTTACCATGAGGGAGACGCTCCCATACCTAAGAGATACCGCCGACGGTAAACGGTACTTCCCGTGATCAACAGACTGCAGGAAGGCCCTGCAAACTCCAGCCGACCGGCTCTAGTTTATGAGGGAGGTATCTAGCGGTGACCGCCGTATGTAAATCTGTTTTCGAGCGAAGGGTTTGTCGCGGTGCGGGGTGCTGGAACAAGATTATGGGTTCCAAGTATGTCCTCTGTCCAGGACGAATGGATGATGTCTTCATTAAAGCTCAAGGAAATAGCACAAAATCTAGCAGTAATTGCATTTTAGTAAGTTACCGATCGTGTTGTTTTATGCATTAGCGAGGTCATTGGAGAAACAAATCGGTCCTAAGTGGCGGCGAGTAAACTGACTGAGAGACACGCAAGCTCAGAACCTCCCGATGCTGCTGTCTTGGGAAGAGCTGTGTGCCGAGTGCATTCTGGAGCTTGGTCGAAGGACATGATCCCCAAGCTGCCGACCGCTCTGAGCGTCAGTCTGGATGCCTTTCGGGAAATGACTAGTAGACCTCTCCTGAGATATGCCAGCCATAATGCACTCGCTCGACTCTCGTGCGAATTGAGCGGGGAGCCGGGGAGGCTGGGTGTCAGTCTGGACTGCTTCACGCCGATTGCCTGACCCTCTCGATTTGCTCCTCTCACACGCACGCCTCTGTGGACCGGCACCAGCAGACGTTCATTTCTACCTCCCGCCATTTCTCCCGGTGCCAGTGCCCCGATCTAGTCGTGTCCCCAGCTTAGTGAGAAAATGTTGCTGGGGCCGTAGAGGACGCCACGAAGAATTTTCAGCGTGGCGTCGCTAGTTAGAGCAAGAGATGATTGTGACGAATATACTTTGCAGCATGTATTGTTTGCATCATTCTGGAATCATTTCGTTATACTGTGTTTCGGGAACTCGCACCAAAGAAAACGTCAAAATATGCTTGCATTTGTCGATCACTTAGGGGTCAGTTTCCAGTTGATTAGTGCGAAAAGAAGACCGTAAATTTTCTACAAACAACTCCTAGCGCAAGAGTCAATAAACAGCGATTAACTCTTTTCAGCTCATATATTTCTAACGTGTGCAGTCTGGAACAAGGAGAACTACCTCGACTTTACCCTTCGCCTAAATAGTATTTCTCCCCCCTTCCCTCCCTCTCTCTCTCTCTCTCTCTCTCTCTCTCTCTCTCTCTCTCTCTCTCTCTCTCTCCCCCTCTCTCTCTCTCTGTATATATATATATATATCTTTCTCTCAAAAATTCCCGGTGGCTGTTGAGCACGCTTGTGGAGTGATCAGCCTTTAGGTGCAACAAGCAAAGCAGGAGGTTGCCGTGGCTGCTTCTGCACCACAAGTAAAACGAACAAACCAAGGAACGAACGAACATTTCATAGTGAAGGCCCGGCGGCCTATCACAATGGAGAGTAGGGATCGGGATACATTGACATGGACGACGAAAAGCATCAGAACTGGAATCCAGCAATGGTAAGTTAACGATGTATGAACGATAGACATTGATGCACTACTTTCGAGCAGTTCAAAGTGTGCATACTGGCTGCTGGTTTCTAGGTGCAATCGCACTCCGCCCGTGTGGTCGGTCTGCGTTATCATCCCTGGCACGATGTCTCGATTATGCTGCCCACGGCAAGGAACTGGAACAATCATAGCGGCATCAGTTGAGGGGTCTGAGCAATCTATGCCCTGATCAGCTGTGATTTGGCAACCAGAAGCTGGCAGCAGCACGGATGATGATGACCTTTGTGGCGTCTCGGTGCCACATCATTCTTCCGTTTAGGTCAGGGAGCAGCAGCGACAGCGATCTCCGCTCGCAGCGCTACGATGTTGCGCTGGCAATGACACTATCCCTGCGTTCCGTTGCACTCTGCTTCATCTCTGCTACGGTGTAGCAGCCTCAAGAGTTTTGATTGGTTGGTTTTATTTAATAACTTTTAAAGCACATTATCATTAAAAGTATAGGGTTTTGGGGGCCCTCTTTGAATACACGAATCCCCAATATTATTTTACACTCACATTTATCACTCTTGATCGAAGAAACGACTAAATAAAAGTATTAGGGTCGAAAATCATTCATACACAATCTTTGGTGACGTTTCAGCCAGTGGCAGAGGTCAACTTCCTGTCAAGGTCGCGCAGCAGCTCGAGCGTCTCAGAAGGAGCTCTAACTGCTTCACACTAGAGTGCGCCACCTGCTGTGCCTAGCAACAATGAAGCTACAGAACTCATAGCCGCATTTGATTGGCTCATACTAAACAGAACTAATTGGAAGTCAATCTACGGACTTGCACGGTAAACATGCTTCGAACCATGGAGTTTACATACCATGGAAGTGGCAAACGTGCCGATTGCTGTCAAATTTCGAAGAAATAAATGTTTTCGTGCTCTCATCACCGTGGCAGAGTGGATTGTATGTCGGTTTGATATATGTGGTAAACGTCGGCATTTATACCCATGAGTGTAACGATTTAGCAGACGACACACATGTTTGGATTCCCTTGACCTTCCTCTATGACTGGTGATGGTTACCTCCCTTTTGTTATTAATGGATTTTCGACCCTAATGCTTTTATGAAGTTGTCTATTTGATCAAGATGGATATAATTGAATGTGAAATCATTTTAGGGATTCATGTATCCAAAGAGGGCCTCCAAAACCCTCTACTTTTAATGGTAACGTGCTTTTAAAGTAATTAAAGAAACCGACCAATCGAAACTCGTGACCCTGCTACACTGTAGCAGAGATGAAGCAGAGTCAACGGAACGCAGGGTATCTAAATTAATTACAAGGGACGCAACTCTAAATCTCGTCTTGCTTAAAATCGCGGAGTGACGCTTCTTTATGTCTATGTAACGTATGTTCTTTGGACGAAGTAAACATCAAACTACGGCGATTTGACGCAAGTACGAGTTGCATATTTGGTGGTATTGCGGGGTATTGCGGTCAATAGTAGTACCCAGATTTGATAAATTAATGCTGTTCAAGGGTTACATTTTCGAAACGAAACGACCCGCATCGTAAAAAATCCTTCTGTCTCCTTCACCAACGTTCAGGAAATTATTCATTCTCGCATGGGTTCCCCGAAACTCTACTTGAAAATGACGTCAATCTAAAAAGATACCCATAATTTCTGCTGTTACGTCAATTGAAATGTTGAGACAGAAAGCTTCTAAGTGGGACTGCATTTCAGATCGTACATGCAAATGACGTCATGCTATTAATGACGTCAAATTTGGCTTTGCCGTCAAATGTCATTTCAATCATTTTTCAACCGGTAATTTCGAGAATACGACCTTAAAAAACCACTTTCTCTTCAAGCCTCGATTCTGAAAATTTGATACATTCAATCGGACCTAACTTCCAGTTAGTGTGCAAAATCTCAAGGAAATCCGTCTAGTAGTTTTTGAGATATAAGCCGTGGAGACGGGACAGACAGACACACAGACAGATAAAAACCGCTGGCGCTGAACCTCCAGGTTTTGGAGAAGAAAAAAAGATCGGGTTCGAACCCGCAGCCTCCGAGAAAAGAGGAGGAAAAAACGCACACACACACACAAACACAAAAAACCAGGTGGGTTCGAACCCACAACCCCTCGAAAAAAAGTTTCAGTGCAGAATCGAACCTGGTCATGCATGACCAAGAGCCCAATGCTCTACCAACTGTGCCATTGTAAACTTGTAGGTATGTGAAGCATTTATAACGACCTTGTCATAAACCCTCGTGGTTCGTATTTTGCACTGTAAATTGTACAAAAATGGATGATAGCATGAACTGTTTGGTATTTCATACGGATCTAACCCATCAACGTCAATATTCTTTTCGTAGTATCGCATTTTGGCGCCTGCTGGTAGAGGTTCAACATATATCGAAGCGTTTTGCTGAAGTAGGAAAGATAACTCGGTTTGACTCGATGTCATTACGCTGAAATGGTCGTTGTCCCCAACATTTCCGGGTCAGGGATTGATTAAATCATCATATTTTTGTGACACTGAGACCAGACCATCAAAACAATTAGCACTAGGCCTTGAATCAAATCGTCGTACGAGATCTTACGTTGACTGCAAATGTACAACAGTGCCGCGTGATTGTGTCGACATTCAGTTAGTTCGCTGGGCCCGTATTCACAACGGCGATTTATCTTTTTAACACTCGATTTATCCCCTATCCCCGCGTTATCTTGATCGGTTAGATAAGGTACGCTCGTCAGAGGACCTAGGTTGCGCTTTGCTATATATACTGCTTTCTTTGTCGTCTCTTCGATTCTCTTAGATCGTAGATGACGTCATGAGATTACGTCAAAGCGGAACAGGCAGTTGGAATCGTCTGGGGCGGGTTTCAAAATAGGTAGTCGATCTTGGTCGCAAGATCTTGCTTCGCAGTAAGAGCTAGCTAAAAAAGAAACTACCCAACGTGACGAAGTAATGCGCATGCGTAGACGTCACGACAAGAGGTGAACTAGCCACATTTCAATGGCCGACGTGTTGCCGGTTCATTCAGAAAACGCTCTATTTCGAGATACTAGCAACCCATCCAAAGAAAATATAAGCCATGCACAGCATTAATTTATCAAAGGTGTATGTTGAATGCATTAACAGATCGTGAAACCTCCTACAGTTTACACATCGAATGCAGGTCAACGCATCCACGCCGAACTTTTGTCTCGAATCTTAAAAGCTAGGCACCTCTCAAGCTGCCTCGCTCAATCTACGCTCGTCTTCGATTGGCTCGCGAGCAAGCAAAGAATGAAACTGCCCATTTGGCGAGATCTACGTAGATCTACCGAGATCTTCGCATTTTGAAACCCGCCCCTGAGTTTAGAGACAAGGGTAGTGAATTAGGCAGTACAGTAGTCGCCGCTTATTAAAAACACATTGGGACCGAACAAAAGTGTTTTTAATAAGCGGCGTTTTTATTAACCGTTTGCTTGTTGAACATGTCCATCAGTAACGAAGTAAATCCGGACCTTACCAACTGTATTTAAAAAGCGGCTGTTTTTATTAACCGCGTGTTTTATAAGCGGCGACTACTGTATTGCCTTTCTTACTTACATTCAGCCCTTGAGGCAAAATATTCAAATGTGGTAAGAGAGAGAGAGAGAGAGAGAGAGAGAGAGAGACAGAGAGAGACAGAGACAGAGAGAGAGAGAGACAGAGAGAGAGACAGAGACAGAGAGAGAGACAGAGAGAGACAGAGAGAGAGACAGAGAGAGACAGAGAGAGAGACAGAGAGAGAGACAGAGAGAGAGACAGAGAGAGTGAGAGAGAGGGGGGGGGAGGGGAGCTGGGAAAAGGGGAGGAAGGGAAGAGAGAATGAGAGTGAGAGGGTGGGGGAGAGAGAGAGAGAGAGAGAGAGAGAGAGAGAGAGAGACAGAGAGAGAGAGAGAGAGACAGAGAGAGACAGAGAGAGACAGAGAGAGAGTGAGAGTAGCCATAAGTACTGATCAAAAGATCAGATAAAGGCCTTGCGGCCTAAGACATCTGAGGACATATCTATCTAAATCATTCTCTGTCCTCGCAAATGACGTCACGAATTCTATTCTATTCTATTCTATTCACCCTGCTTCAAAAATCTCCTCGCAAATGACGTCACGTTTATTCGACGTCAAATGATGACCTCACAGATTTTGCAAAATGGAGTCTGTTGAATTGTTTTCATTGAAACACCAAAATGTAAAAAAGTCACTTTCTTTTAAAACCTCGATTCTGAAAATTTGATAATATTGAATCGGACCTAACTTCCAGTCAGTGTGCAAAATCTCAAGGAAATCCGTCCAGTAGTTTTTGAGATATAAGCCGTGGAGACGGGACAGACAGACAGACACACACACACACACACACACACACACACAGACAGATAAAGTCTGTAGGACCTCCAGTAAACCTGGAGGGATAAAAACCGCTGGCGCTGAACCTCCAGGTTTTGGCATTTAAAAAAAGATCGGGTTCGAACCCGCAACCTCTCGAGAAAAGAGGGGGAAAACACACACACACATAAAAACCCAAAAAAAACCAACCTCTCGAAAAAAGAGAAGAAAAAAAAGTTTCAGCGCAGAATCAAACCTGGTCATGCATGACCAAGAGTCGAACGCTCTACCAGCTGAGCCATTAGAGAATTGCTATGACAGAGTGTTTGTAAAGCATGTAAATCCAATTCTAAGCTATCGGCCCAGGAACAATCAACCATATATTTTAAACATGATGGATAGGTTCAGGAAGCTCCTATTATGACATGTTTTGCTTTCCTTTGGCATGTCATAGACGCTGAATTAACACTCACACAGTCACACAGAGGAGGAAGTGTATTATAGATGTTCAACCCAGACATGTGCATTCGTACTCATTCAGTGATTCACGCACACACCGTGTGTGGTACTGCTACCGAGTACCGTCATTCTACAAGCAACGAGTCAATCCTGTTAACACGATTCATAACTGGTAGGTTTTTAGGCTAGATTCGCTTCGAAAAGTTGCAGAAAATCTGATGGTGGTAACAATCTGACGGTATAACAAGTTTTGACAAGGAAAAAACCAAGCAAGTAATCATTCTGACCGTTGTCAGCCATGTTCACCACGACAACGGCAGGATTCTAACGCATCATGAAGAAGGCTGAAATGGTCGGTGTCGGTGGTTGTTGTGACTCTTGACCGGTACTGTACTCCATGCACCTTAACGGTCCGTGTGATTCGGGTGTAATCTTAAGCTTAACGACGTTTATTGGCAGTATTACACCCGAATCACACATAGACCGCAGGGCGTGCCTTCGGATAACAACTCCTTCTACAGGTCCGCTCAGCCAAAATATGGACGATGTTCCCATATTATATTATGATAGTACATGGTATTGGGGATTGAAAACAACAAAGTTCCCTCTTCGATCGTATCGATTAAACAGTGAAAAATGACTTTTAAAAGTGCGAATTTGTATGATTCAAAACTATACAGGAGTTACTTCCCGTGACACATTTTCGTAGTTTTGGCCAATCAGAAATTAGGTCAGATTTACTGCGGAGATTTCACCATGGCAGCGTGTCCATGGGCCAATTGTAAACAGTGGCTACATCAAGCTTTTTAAACTTGAAAAATTCTATGAGGTAGGCTGTGTAGCATTTTAATAGTTCCTAGTGCTAGACTTGCATGCGTGGCGGCTATTATGCAGTCTAGGTGCAGCAGGTTGGGTTATACATAGTAGGGCTGTCTTTCCAGAAGTAGTGTAACGTACTAGCCTTGAAGTTGTCGACAGTGTTCGCAGATACGGCGTATTCACCCTTCTCAAAAAATCTCCTCGCAAATGACGTCACGTTATACGACGTCAAATGATGACGTCACAGATTTTGCAAAATGGAGTCTGTTGAATTGTTTTCATTGAAACACCAAAATGTAAAAAAGTCACTTTCTTTTCAAACCTCGATTCTGAAAATTTGATAATATTGAATGGGACCTAACTTCCAGTCATTGTGCAAAATCTCAAGGAAATCCGTCCAGTAGTTTTTGAGATATAGGCCGTGGAGACGGGACAGACAGACAGACAGACAGACTAATAAAGTCTGTAGGACCTCCAGTAAACCTGGAGGGATAAAGTCTGTAGGACCTCCAGTAAACCTGGAGGGATAATATATTGTCATACTGTGTAAATCACTGTGGATTAATCGACCCAGATCACTTATGTTGCGTATGTTCGCTGTCAGCTTGTGTTGGCCGTCAGCTTCGCTGTCTTTCCCGCAAAGATAGAGTCACTTTAAGTATTTTTATGTTCCGCGATTTGCAGAGAAGGTGACATTCAAATTTATAATTATTTGACCACACAACCAAAACAGTTAAATTCCATACAGTTTGCGAAACAAATGGAGCGGACTGGTTCTCCTGGTTTCCATCTTTCTGTGCTCTGTGCTTGTCTTTATTTAGGTTGAGATAGTTATTGGCCGTCAGCCTTCCCACAAACATTGGCATTACGTCATAGTCGAGTATGGCGTGGTAGAAGAGAGAAGGCGAGAAAATGAAAGGAAACGTCGAATAATTCCCATCGCGTCCGTCTGCGTCCGCCGTTTTGATGACAAAAATGGAAGAGACATAATGCCAGACGACCTGCTGTGGCAATGAGCGTGCCTTACCACTGGAATCATCACACAATTACATGTCGACAGTGCTGTCTTATACGCGACATCTCCCTCCGAAACCACTACACGTGACGTAGTTGATTAGGGTCTAGATCGATCCTCCGTTGTGCCTGGTCCTGAATCACTGCTGGCATCACAAATAATTATGTCAGTTCCACGCCACCTTTCTTCTCATTCTTTCTATTCCTCCTAACCTAACCTTCCTTCTACCTTCCTCCTCCTCCTCCTCCTCCTCCTCCTCCTCCTCCTCCTCCTCCTCCTCCTCCTCCTCCTCCTCCCCCTCCTCCTCCCCCTCCTCCTCCCCCTCCTCCTCCTCCTCCTCCCCTCCTCCTCCTCTCCTCCTCCTCCTCCCCCTCCTCCTCCTCCTCCTCCTCTTCTTTCTTCTTCTTCTTCTTCTTCTTCTTCTTCTTCTTCTTCTTCTTCTTCTTCTTCTTCTTCTTCTTCTTCTTCTTCTTCTTTGTTTTCTTCGTCTTCGTCGTCTTCTTCTTCTTCTTCTTCTTCTTCTTCTTCTTCTTCTTCTTCTTCTTCTTCTTCTTCTTTGTTTTCTTCGTCTTCGTCTTCGTCTTCTTCTTTGTTTTCTTCGTCTTCGTCTTCTTCTTCTTTTTTGTTTTCTTCGTCTTCTTCGTCACCTTCGTCGTCGTCGTCGTCGTCGTCGTCGCAAAATATTTTGCTTGCCCTTGTCTTTGACGTCTAAGGTATCGTTGTGATCTTCCACGTCTTTCTTTCTTTGGGTTGAGGTAATAATGATTGACTCACCGCGTCCATCTGCGCGATTTGTAAAGACAAATAGCTAGAGAATTCAAGACTTGACTCGCCCTTACTCTTACAGCTACAGTTATTTCTTTCTTTTCTTTCTTTCGTTTTCCTTCTTTTCTTTACTTTTTTTCTCTTTTTTTGGGGGGGAGGGGTATTTTGGGTGTGGTTTGTTTGCCTTACACAGCCTAAAAAGGCTCATATGCCGTAAAACATCCATCTTCTCTTTTCCTTTCTTCGTTTCTTCTTTCGTCCTTCCTTCCGTCATCCTTCCGCCCTGTCTTTTGTGCTGTTGTCGTTTTCTTCATTTCTATAAGATACTCAGAGAGGGTGCAGTCGGGGCTAACAAACATGGCAAAGAAAGGGCAAAGAGGATGAACCTGACATGACATCGTCATCTCCTGTCAGTCGCTGGAGCGAAACAGCTGTCTGTGGTCCAGGGAAGAGCCTGATTGGCGGACGGGACAAAGGCTGGGAAGAGCATCTGCCTGAAACTGCCCGCAGACCACAAAGGCCATGCTCGGGGTACCTTCAAACAAAGAGGTACATTTATCAGTTAATTTTACCTCGGACAGCGTTTGCCTCCGCTCGGTGAGCTAATCGTCCGTCAACTGTGGGGCGTGATCGGCATAAATGGCAGAGGTTCGCCTCTCGGCGCTCTGCGGTGGTCCGTGATTGGTTTCTCTGAAAGGAGAGAGTGGTGGGTCCGATCTCTCTCCCTGGCTCTAATCGCTCTCTTTGCTCGCACTCGGTAACTTCCCTTTCATCCAAGATCTCCCCCTGCCGGCCGCTATTCAGACCGGGAGCAGCACATTGGTGGCACTCCTCGGTTTTGCCGTCACCCGAAGCTGCAGCCGAGAAAACCGCCCTCGTTGTCTCCTTGAAGACACGAGGAAAACAAGCCGTTTGAATAGAACATCCACACAAGAAAGGATCAGGAGACCAACAAGCAGTATCAACGAATCATTGTCCGGACTGAAGAAAGGAAAACAGGCTGTCAATCATCCACTTGTTATCGAGACTATTTCCCAGAGAAGGCAAATAATGAAAGTTTTTTTTTACGAAATCGGACTGTTTTGATGACGTAGGTACCATGGTAAAACAAAAGAGAAAGTGATTTGTGCAGACAGGTCGTTATTTCAGTCTTAGTGTTCATATTAGACGCGCACTTTGTCTCCTCACTGCCCACTCTTCCTTCCATCTGTGCTTGCTGAAATCATCGCAGCCGTGCGGGGATCGGAGGCCCAGACAACAGAAATGGAACTGGTGGGAGACTCGGCTGTGGCCAAGCAGCGGAAATGGCCCCCACCTGTCCAGGAAGTAAGCGGGTGCAAAAAACAAATTTCTGTCAATGGGATTCATCATATTCTTAGAAAACACCCTCCCCTTTTCCCTCTAACCGTTGGCACAAGTCCTTCCACCTCGTCGCCCTCTGACAGCAGTTGTTACTGTCTTTACTTTTTTTGCACGTATTGCGCTTTTTCGAAAACTCTTTTTGTATCAATTTTTGGCTTTGTCAACCTCTACATCCAGTAAGTTGAGACATGCCCCAACTTGTCCCTAACTGTAGTTATGTGTTCTACGTTTTTCTTTATGTGTATGCACCCTACATTTTTTATCTTCACACGAATATTTTTTTCAAAATATGAGTCTTCCTGCTAAAAGCTTATGTTTGCAAGATGCAGTGATCTATTAAATGTTAATGGATTATTAAATCCAGTTTGTTCAGAAAGGTTTTGAATTAATACTAAACTCATTTCTCCTTTCATTATCTAATTAAAACGGTGCACAGAATAGTAGTCAGTTGTTTGATCTTTTCAGTCCATTATTTCATGCTTGTATGCCCGTTTTTTGTGTGACTGCCTCGCTCTTTCTTTTTCCGTTTATGACCTCAAGCTGCCCGTATTAAGCACAAAAGCAAACATGCAAATACAGTATCATCTTGATACAGGCAGGCTGCTGAAAGACTAAAACAGCGTAGATGTGAAAGAAAGTAATGTCTGTAATGAATCTAGGCTTTCTACATACGTTTAGCTGCTCCTAATGGGAAAATAACAAAAAGAAAACGTAAGCACAAAAAGAAAACATATATATATATATATATATATATATATATATATATAGGTATGCTTTTCCTCTCATGAATATTATATGTAAAGTAACCAAAGTCACGAACAGAAAACCTTTCAAGGAGGAAGCAAATCCGGACAGAGCTTTATCGTAAAAGATCCAATTTCATTCTTTGAAGAATATTCATAAGCTGGTTTATAAATATATATTATACTCCATTCCGTTTTGTGTCCCCTTATTCCTCTCCTGCATTGCTCAAGAATGCTCTCTTTACATGAGAACAATTTCCAACATCAAATGGGCTACACCGGTCATTTCCTCGGGTGGATGACAAAGTCTTTTTCTTGTTAAGCTTCAAGTCATTGAGCTGCTTTTCTAGTGACCCCCGACTCCACATATATAGACAAGGAGAAACTAGACAGACGCAAAGTCAGACAGATGGATACACATGTGGACGGACGATCGGACATACGGACAGATAAACAGGGATACAATTCATGTATGAATAAATGCATGAATGTTTGAATGAATGAATGAATGCATGATTGCATGAATGAATGCATGAGTGAATGAATGAATGAATGAATGAATGAATGAATGAATGAATGAATGAATGAATGAATGAATGAATGAATGAATGAATGAATGAATGAATGAATGAATGAATGCATAATTGAATGAATGGATCAATGAATGAATGAATGAGTATTACCGCCTGTTAGCCATTGTAGGCCATGTAAGGCTACTGACCTCAAAAATCACTACAGCTGTACTGTTTAGAGTAAGAGCAAGTTAAGCCTCGGTCTCCCTAGTGATTTGCCTTTTACGAATCACCTAGGAAGACACGATGTGCCTAATCTTACCCCCTACCCACTGTTGGCGACGGACAAACAAGAGGACAAACAAACAGATCAATTCCAGTCCCATAAGGGCACTCCCACACGGTGTGAATAAACTGGTGCATCAGGGATTATTTGCTTAACCTTGGTGATCGCCTTTATTGCCTGTCTGTGTAGATTATTTTACTCCTGGTGAGTAGAAGCGAAGAGAATTATACTCACTCGTCCGTCGTCAAGGGATATCTCGGTAAGATGTTCACAAGTCTGGCACAAATTGGGGAAACCTTTGGTTTAGTAGAGCGTCTCAATGCACCACTTGTGATGTCTTTGTAGCACTGTTGCAATTGTTTGCTACATCCATCCTTTTATCCCAGTGCCGCACAGCCATTGGCAAACTCCCCATGTCGGCATTCTGTCTGAGGGCATTTGCTCTCAAGACCTCATACTTCTCGTGCTGGCTAGAATAAATGTGAGCGTATGAATTCCGACATGAATGTATCACAAATATTTGCCATCCTGACAACTCGACTGACTGATATGAACTTCTCAGTCACAAACTCAAATCTTGGCATACTTTCACAGAAATAGAAGTGTTGTCCTGTATCACATTCAGTGTTACACGCTTGGGCAAAGCGCCTTCTATACAACAATACCCTGATATCATAATGTCAAGGTGACCGCTTGATTGGTC
>JAWQFJ010010518.1:2500-10403 GCA_034096865.1 Theodoxus fluviatilis
CTCTGTCTCTGTCTCTCTCTGTCTCTCTCTGTCTCTGTCTCTCTGTCTCTCGGTCTCTCTGTCTCTCGGTCTATCTGTCTCTGTCTCTGTCTCTGTCTGTCTCTCTCTCTCTCTCTCTCTCTCTCTCTCTCTCTCTCTCTCTCTCTCTCTCTCTCTCCCCTCATACACGTGCACAGAGAGACAGAGAGACAGAGAGAGAGAGAGAGAGAGAGAGAGAGAGAGAGAGAGAGAGAGAGAGAACCCACCTTGTCCAGCAGAGCACTCAGGAACTCGCACTCCTCCTCGAACCTCTGGGCACGGTTGTCAGCCTCGATGTGGGCCGCAGTCTCGGAATCCAAGTCCTGTCAGGGGAGACAACTCAAGAGTAGTCCTCCAGGGGAAGTCAACAGTGAAACTTCAGTCAGTCAGACTACATATAACGCAAACATGTTGTTGTTGTTGTTGTTGTTGTTGTTGTTGTTGTTATAACTAATTGACCTCTGTACTGTGTTCTTGCAAGCACTTCTGTTGCGTCAGTTCTTACACTTCTTTCCCAAAACTTTTCTTACTCAAAAAAGTAGCTCTCACTTAACTAGACCTTTTGTCTGGTTCCAGTTTAGTATAAAAAACACATCTAACCTCATATTCTTCTTTCCAGACCGTTCCTGGTTCTCCAATCTTGTACCATCTCGTTCACTTGACTTCAATTCAAGCAGGCAAATTACCATACAAGTGGACTAATTGTTCTCCAGTCCTCCAAGGTCAGGTACACTTGGCCCGTATCCAGAACGGCGATTTATCTTTATAACACTCGATTTATCCCCTAACCCTGGATTATCTTGATCGGTTAAATAAGGTACGCTCGTCAGAGGATCCTAGGTTGCGCTTTGTTATATATACTGGTTTCCAGCCAAGGGAGAGCGGAACAGACAGTTGGAATCGTCTGAGTTTAGAGATAAATCGGGGTTAAAATAACTCGCCGTTCTGGATACGGGCCCTGACCTTTGCTCTGTCCGCTACATCCTAGTTCTTTTTGCTCGCTTTTCTGTTTCTTAGAGAATTCCACTTTTTTCTTGTCTACTGAATGTTTTCCTTAGAACTGCACTTAACTCCACCCCACTTCTCTCAATTTCACTTTACTCCACCTCACCCCACGCTACTCCTTTTCCACTCCATCCCACTTCATCCCACTCACCTCCACTCCACCTCATTCCACTCCTCTCCAACCCCTCCCACCTCAAATCCCTCCACTCCACTCCTACCCTCTCCTCTCCGCTTCACTCCATTTTCCCTTTCTCCTTTCTTCTCCTTAGAATTCCTCTTCATTAAATTTCTCATCTCTGAACTCCTTACCTCTGACAACCTCTCTCGTCTTTTTTCCTCTTCTCGGAACACCTCTCCCATTTTCTTGTCTCCTCTTGTCTCCTCGTCTCGTCTCGTCTCCTCTCCTCTCCATTTTTCTTCTCTGCTCTCGTTTCCACTCCTATCGTCTCCACTCCTATCGTCTCCTCTCCTCTGAACTCCTCTCCTCTTCTTTTCCCTCCTCTCCTCTCTCCTTCTTTCATGTCCTCTCTAATTCTCCTCTCTCCTCTTGTCTCTCTCGTCTTCTTTTCTGTCCTTTGAACATCACTCGTCTCCTCTGAAACTCTCTCCCCTTTTCTCCCCTTCATTCCTACACTCTCTTCTCTTATTTACTCCTTTCTTCTCCTCTTAATAATTCTCATTTCCTCCTCCCTTCCCTACATCTCCTCTCTCCTCCCCACTCTGCCCCTCCTCGACCCTCCCTTCTCCTCCTCTCTCCTACCCTTTCCAACCCTCTTCCCCTCTCTCCTCCCCGCCCATCCCCACCCCACCCCTTCCCGCCCCTCCCCGCCTCGCCCCCTCTCGCCCTTTCCGCCCTCTTTCTTTCCCGCCCCTTCCCGCCCCTTCCCACCTCCCCCCGCCCTTCCCGCCCCTCCCCGCCCTCCCCCCCCGCCCCTCCCCGCCCTCCCCCTCCCGCCCCTCCATGCCCCTCCCTGCCCCTCCCCGCCCCTTTTCTCCTGTAAGGTTTTTACTTTTAAATCTTTTCCCAGTGCAGGTATACTTACGGCCCTCAGCTTGCGGATTTCATCGGCCTGGCGCTGGACAAACTCGCGCTGCTTGACGATCTCGTCCTCCAGGTTGCCCACGCGTCTTCGCAGATTGCCCAGCTCTCCCTCGTACTCGCCGTTCTGCGTGGTCAGCGTGTCGATCTTGGACACATAGTCACGGGCCTGCTTCTGCAGAGTGTCCACCCTGCAAGACAAGACACGGACAGGGTCAGCGGTCGGTGGACAGAGGTGAGAGGTCAGAGTAGACAGTGAACCTTGTTGGAATGCTCGCACAAGGTTACAGAGACTGTGTCGGTCAGACATTAACACAAAAGAACCTCGAGTAGTCATCCAGCAAAGCACACATGCACAGGCAGACAGGCACGCAGACCGACAGAGAGAGAGAGAGAGAGAGAGAGAGATAGAGAGAGAGAGACAGAGAGAGAGACAGAGAGAGACAGAGACAGAGACAGAGACAGAGAGAGAGAGAGACAGACACAGAGAGAGAGAGACAGAGAGAGAGACAGAGACAGAGAGACAGAGACAGAGAGAGAGGCAGAGAGAGAGACAAAGAGAGAGACAGAGAGACAGAGAGACAGAGAGTCAGAAAGAGAGATGGGAACGTGTGTGTGTGTGTGTGTGTGTGTGTGTGTGTGTGTGTGTGTGTGTGTGAGTGTGTGTGTGTGTGTGTATGTGTGACAGAGACAGAGACATGTAATCACACAGAGCATGAGAGAGAGACAGAGACAGATAGATAGATGATAGTGACAGAGGAACAGACAGACTGACTGACGGAGGGACAGACGGACGGACAGACGGACGGACGGACGGACGGACAAACAGACACACAGACAGACAGGCAGGAAGGCAAGCAGGAAGGCAAGCAGGCAGATAGACAGACAGGCAGGAAGACAGGCAGGTGGACAGAGAGGAAGGAGATAAAAGGGGGGTAGAGGAGGAGACAGAGACAAAGACATATAGAGAAAGATACTGTATGTAAACAGACTGTCATAGAGAGTAAGAAAAAAAGGGGTGGGGGGTGGGAGGGGGGGAGAAGGCAATGACAGCAACGATACCTACAGAATCTTCGTGTGCTCCACCTCTTCCTGCAGGCCGAACAGTTTGGCCTCTGCTTCACCTTTGGCCGTACACGTCTCGTCCAGGACTTTCCTGGCCTGGTTCAGCTCCACTCCATAAGTTGCTCTGATCTCGCTAAAGTCTTCCCGCTTTCTCTTCTCCAGAGCCTCGATCTCCGCCCTCTGCTGGTTGTTGGTGGCTTCCAGGAACCGCAGGCTTTCCAAGTACTTCGCCAGACGATCGTTCAGTTCTTGCATGAGCCTGCGCTCTTTGGATCGCATCTCCAGCAGATCCTGGGTTTCGGCCTTGCAGGCTCCGTTCCAGTAGTTTGCTGGGAGACTGAGGGCTCCATAGGGCACTACCGCTTGCCTCAAACTTGGGGCTCCATAGGGCACCACCGCTTGCCTCAGACTTGGGTGCCTTCGGCCTGAGGAATTCAGAGGCCGACTTCGAGAGACGATCGTGGTTCGCTGGAAGATGGCGGATGCCAGCATGACGATAGTGTGAAAAGCTTGGTGGACCACTTAATAAGTTAACCGGAAGCCCCGAAAGAAAGCTTTTGATGTTCTCGCTCTTTCAGTCTTCTCTTCCGCAGGCGTCTGATCAAGACAGTTCTTATCGGAGGAATGTGGAGATTCCAAGTCTACCTGTGCGATCTCTCTCTAGGGGACTGTCTTGAAGATTTGGTCCTGCAAAGTGATCTTACTGAGGGCGGGCAGCTCAACGCAGTGGCATAGTGCAGACGACGACTATGGCGTTATCACGCCGTTGCTTTTGTTCTTGTAAAGTCACTAGAGCAGTCAGGCTGAAGTATCGGGTGTATACTGTGATGGTCCCCAATCTGTGAATCCAGCCAAGCGAATCAAGGGAATGAATAGAGAGGGATTGGCAATCAACATTTCTATGGGATGGTTTTCCAAATATCCCCGTGCAGCCAAGCAGCCAAGCATGGCAGCCAAGCATGGCATGTCGGACACAAGGAAGCGTCCTGTCAGAGTCCTTTCAGAGACGCTAGCACATCAGTCCCCAGGGGATAGTTAATTATGGGGGAGTCAGCGACAATTTAGCCTGAGACCACAGCTGCCTCCCAAGCTGGGGGGTGGGGTCAACAGGTCACCACGACGCGTCGCAACATTAGTGGCTCTTCCCTCAGCATTGGAGCTCATCAAAAGAAACGAGGACCGGTTGCCTCTTCACTTCGGACTGACCACGCCAGCGGAGCACAAGGCTCGCCCCGAAGTCCCTGCTGACACAGAGTATTCCCTCCAACTCGTCTCAGAGGTGCCTGACCATCAACGTTGCTGCCGTCACCCCTTTTGCTGTGACCAGAGACGAGTTCCCATCAACGCTGCTGCCGCCGCTTTCCCTTCAGTGGCCACTGTGAACCTCTACCTTCCCCTGCAAATTCTGGACTTGAAAGTCAGTAAACTCGTGTTATATGAACATTGTTTCATCGACAAACATTCGGAGAGCGTTTTCAATAGACACATGAGATAAGTCATCCAAGTGAAACTGAGGATAAACTTTAACATTCATTAATTAAGGCTGGCCTATTACTAACTATTCTTCTTGTGCATGCTTGATTTTACTATGAAGATAGCATAGTTTGCCATTATTGGATTAAATTATTATTAATTGATTTCTCATGACCTCTTCTTCTGGTTTTGAGAGAAAGAGACAGCGCGAATGAAGGCAGTGACCGTTATGTGTGCAAGTCAGGCCTCATCCAACCATTGATAAATTAACATACCCCTAGACTCAGAGGACGACTTGTAACAATACATAAATACACATGCTACTTTGTAGTTGGATAACATACGAGTCTCGAGAACCTCGGGCGGAGTCCTAACAATGCATGCACACCCACCAGATCTCAGAACGGGCATTTCGACCTTGTCTTAGAGTAACCTGAACTCATGGTGTTCTTGGAATCGAAACCGAAAGATGGAACAATGCAATATCGCCACGCATGCAATCTTCGAAACTTCTTATGTTCCCATTCCGTTGGCAACTCAATGTCTCTGTTCTTCAATTGTTGAGGTTTACTTAATTGCATTCACAACAACAATTAACATTGTCGACACGAGGATCATCTGCAAAGTTAAGTAGATTGGGGTTCTTGCGTAGGTTGGGTGCTTGTTCCTGGGATGGGAGTTGAGTTTTCAGGAAGCGGCAAGAAATGGTTCAATCTGCATCCCAATGGTTTTGGCAAACGAGGCGTGGGAAAAGTAGACTTTCGTAGCTGTATTGGTGGCTGCTGACCTTTCAAGGTGTGGTCAAGTATCTAAGATGGCTGGATCTGGAAGACTCTTTCTAACTTTTGTGAAAAGAATAGAGAATGAGGATATTGGGGTGTGGGTGGAAATGGGGGATGAGAGGAAGTTAGGGAAGGTTGGCATTGGTAAATATTTCCGTACTGTATGATGTCACGCAGATTGTGTGACGTTTTTTAATCATTTGTTGAACGGTTTCTGGCAAGATTCAAAGCTTCATAAGAAGACTATCTCACCAGAAGTGATAATCATAGTTACCATCACCATTATCATAATCACCATCATAATCACCATCGTAATCACCATCATAATCACCATCATAATTACCACCACCATCATCATCATCATCATCATTACCATCATTATCATTATCACTATTATCATCATTATCACTATCATCATCATCATCATCATCAGCAGCAGCAGCAGCAGCAGTAGCAGCAGCAGCATTATCATCATCACCATTACCACCATTATCATTATCACTATTAATATCATCATCATCGTCATCATCATCATCGTCATCATCATCATTATCATCATCATCATCATCATCATCATCATCATCATCATCATCATCATCATCATCATCATCATCATCATCATCATCATCATCATCATCATCATCATCATCATCATCATCATCATCATCATCATCATCATCATCATTATCATTATCACTATCATCATCATCATCATCATCATCATCATCATCATCATCATCATCATCATCATCATCATCATCATCATCATCATCATCATTAGTATTGGGTGTATACGTCTACTTATGTTCTTGGGAGTGGACACGGTGCTGGGTGGCCAGGTGGTTGTTGCAGGTGAGTTTTGCTGGATCTTCCAAGGTGGTTTGAATGCACACCTGGATCGGATTGATCCGACCCTTTCCCAATGTCCCCCAGTAGCCTGTTTGGCTGCTAGGGGCCGCCACATGCTGAGCTACTGGAGCAGGCCCCTGGCTGAGCTACTGGAGCAGGCCCCTGGCTGAGCCACTGGAGCAGGCCCTGGCTGAGCCACTGGAGCAGGTCCTGGCTGAGCCACTGGAGCAGGCCCCTGGCTGAGCTACTGGATCAGGCCTCTGGCTGAGCTACTGGAGCAGGCCCCTGGCTGAGCTACTGGAGCAGGCCCTGAAAGCCTAGCAGCCAGTGGGTCCAACAGCCGAGGGGAACCACCAGCGGCTCCGGCCGTTTGCTGCTGTCAGGACACGCATCCCACACGCGTGCCAAGACTGAACCTTGACCAGTTCTCTAATTGGGTGGAACAGACGGCAGTCTGAAAATAGAAACATGAGAAAGAACGGAAAAGCTTCCAGAGACGGTACACACTGGTGAACTCGTCCGATGAGAGGGGTGTGAGGGGAAAAAGCCAAAATTGGCGGGCCCCACAAGCTGGTGGGCCACAACATTTGATTGGCTGCGCTTTTACGAGTTTTAATCTCTTTCGAATCTTCAGATTCTTTGGTCATTCTGTTTGTGAATAACTGCGAAATCACTGCGTCTTAACCGACCAAGATTGCTTGCTAGTCAGATGATGTGGCCCGCTAGCTTGGCTGTCTTTCCCACACCCCTCCCCTCGGACGAGTCCACAAGTGTGACCCGTCTCTCGCAGCTTAACCGAAAGAACAAAGCAAAAGGTCCCTACCTGGCATTCGTCGAAGTTTCAAATGACAGTTATCCTGTTGGAAGGTCTTGCCTCGTTTTGTTCGTTGTTTCGTTGCAATTTGAGGACATTGAGGTATTAGAGGCAAGAACCCTCATAGAAATTCTATTTACGATTGCTTAGTATTTCATCGTAGAGAATTTCAGCGTCATGTATTGAAAGAAACATGATAAAGAAGTGCCACCGTAATCACGTCTATAGTCTTCAAATCAAGACGGCAACAACTTCGAATGAGAAGAGTGCGGGATTTAGTAGACGACCTTGAAGCCTTTCTCTTTTAACAGTTTGTGTGTGTGTGTGTGTGTGTGTGTGTGTGTGTGTGTGTGTGTGTGTGTGTGTGTGTGTGTGTGTGTGTGCCTGTGTGTGTGTGTGTGTGTGTGTCTGTGTGTGTGTATGTGTATTTTTACGTCGTTAGGCAGTAGTGCAGGCCCACGTTTCATAGACGCGAGTTCTTGTGAGGCACAGGCCCGAGTCAACATATGACAACATTCGATTACCTTAAGGCTTAACATCTGCTTTCATCATATTGACACTTGTTGACACCGGCCTATTTCTCGCAAGATCTTGGCTTTCCTCGCGCATAGGCATCGTACCCCTGTAATTGCGTACTTTCGGACGCATATACTATAATGTTGTTCATCCTGTGACAGATGGGAAGTGTCACTTTTGAGACCAGCCAGCCAGAAACCTGTCCGAACTCGCGTCAGAAGATTCGGAGCTTCACGGACATAAATGACGGGTGTCAGTGCGGGCCAAACACATACTTCTACAGAAATACACACCCAAAACACAGAATGTTCATGTCTTTGAATAATTTACATGAAGAATACG
>JAWQFJ010010526.1:7500-15000 GCA_034096865.1 Theodoxus fluviatilis
AATTAAGAATGCGCATGCTTGTTGGTGTATGCACGCAGTAAAAAAATAGCTTTTTAAATAAAATTTTGCATGCAGGTGGATCACACCGTTATGTGCAGACGTTCTCATTTCCCCGCCTTTATCTTCCCAAGTCCTGCCTTTCACGTCATCCCACCCCATCAACTCCCGACCGTCTTGTTGTTGTTTCCGTCGGTACCATGTGCTTGGCCCTTTTCTTCCACGCTCCATCACGCCATCGCCACTGGGGGCTCGACCCGCTCGCCCTTTGACCTTATCGGGCTGAGTTGTCGGCTGCACTTGGTCGGAAGCTGCTGCCGTGTCTGTGGCCGTGCCCAGCGTTCATACACCCTTTTCCCCAGGCAGCAGTTTGCCGCGAACGCTAGGTGGCACCACTGACGTGGCCAATCAATGATTGATCGCCTCTTTGCCATGTTCACTTCGGTACGATTTCGCTTCATGCCACGTGAATTGGAACGGTGAACGACGGGGATGGACAAAGAAATATTGCTTGAACATTGTGTGGAAATTTGAATATGATGGGACTGGGTTGTTGGGTGAATACGAAGGAGGATGAGAACTGAGAAAGCCGACTTGTTAGGTAGTGACTTTGAAACTGAGTGCGACGCGGCCTAGAAATGTGCACTAAGCTGAACAGTATTTATTTATTTTCCTCGGCACCGCATGCATCGTGATGTGTCTCAAAAGGAGCAGCCTTCCTGTATTTCAAACATGCAAGGTGAGCACGAAAGGCTTGTAGTCATATTGAGATGACATTTTCAAGAACTACTTCTTCTTACGGCGACACCTTTGCGTCCAGCTGTGGAAGGCCGCTGAGGTATTAGTTGGTACCCTGAATCCTTCTCGTTCCTGGTAGCCAACTAGACCTGGTAGCCAACTAGACCTAGTAGCCAACTAGACCTGGTAGCCAACTAGACCTGGAAGCCAACTAGACCTAGTAGCCAACTAGACCTGGTAGCCAACTAGACCTGGTAGCCAACTAGACCTAGTAGCCATCTAGACCTGGTAGCCAACTAGACCTGGTAGCCAACTAGACCTGGTAGCCAACTAGACCTGGTAGCCAACTAGATGCAGCAAGTATCGTCTTTAACATCTAATCGTGGTCGTCTACTCGCACTAGTGAGGCCTTCTCATGACAAGTACCGTCCACTAAAGTATCCAATATTCATCCAGCTCAGTCTGCCTTCTACAGTCCTGTGTCCGGCTGAATGCCGTCAGTTGACTGCCGAGATGGTTTACTCTGTTTAATGACTCCACATGTAGGCTTCAAAGACCCTGATCTTGTCTCTTGTCAGCGCTTGTCCGCAAAGATGACTGCTATTCCTCTCACGTCGTATGTGCCCTGCCAACACAATTGACTTCGTGTGACGTCAGCTGGTAGCTGAGATGACTATCATTGACTCGTGTCTTCTGTTGACTCCGAGGATGGCCGTTCCCTTCCAAAGGACTTAGCCGGTTGTCTGCAAGACCTGCCTGGATTCTTGCTATGACAGTCCACCTCCCACTCCCCGTTCTTCCGATGTATGTGTCCTGGTCGATAAATTGTGCCTTTGTTGCCGGAATACCCAAAGGGTAAATTCGATTTTTCTTCTAGAGTGGCGGCTGGCGTGAAAGCGTGTATGACAGACGCCTTTCGCTCCATTGTACGCAGCCGTTGATTAAGTCGTGTGGTTTCTAGAGGCGAGATTGGGCAAACACATGATATAACACAGGCTGCAATGTAGCTAGAAGTACTGTTTCGGAACGATCGTTTTCCTGCAGAATTTGATTTGACATAGTCTAAGTTGTTGCTTGAAATAATCTTTTCATGAATTAGTTAATTCTGGACAGTTTATCATCGTCTCCATTTCCGCCTATTATCAACCCAGAAAGCCAAGAAAGCAAATGAAGGTATCTATTTCAATCATAATTCGCTATTTGTTTGCTATTTTCCCTCGTTTTTCAGTATCGGTCATTGATGCTAAAATCCCTTTGCTTTTTGAGTTACTGGTAGAAGTGAAATCACACCAATGATAGCAGAAACAGTTGCGGGATCAAAGCCGTTTCCTTCGATGACTTACTGCCAGCGCAACACCAATTCTTACGAGACTGAATATACCGAAGAGATTATTCCGCTCTAATGCTGGACTATTAGTTATCGTTATCTGTCGAACGAATTATGAAAACCAGGAACAGTGTGTATTGGGAGTTAATTTCGCACATTTTTTCGTGTTGCCATTAACACAGCCAGAACGTAGGAGTTACAGAGATGTTACTGTGAGTGGAGCACGAGCTCTACATCCTATTCAGGGTAACAGCTGCTAGTGAAAGTGACAACAGGGGGAACACGTACGATATGGCCAGCTGTGGCCTGCCTTCCACTCACCCCAAAACCCCAGACGTGAGAGACACTGATGCGGATTGAGCTTCTGTGTGATGACCTGCAGCAGGAGTCTACGTCTTTAACCACGCACTATATGAAGTGCCCGTGTCCTTAACCATGGATTTTATGGACTGTCCGTGTCTTTAACAATGGACTCCATGGAGTGTCTGTGTCTTTAACCACGGACTATATCGAGTGTCCGTGACTTTAACAATAGACTATATGGACTGTCCGTGCCTTTAACCACGAACTCTATGTAATGCCTGTGTATTTGACCACATTCTTTATGGAGTGTCTTAATCTTTAACCATTGACTCTGGGTAGTGTCCATGTCTGTAACCAGGGACTCTAGGTAGCGTCCGTGTATGTAACCAAGGACTCTAGGTAGTGTCATTGTAACCAAGGACTCTATGTAGCGTCCGTGTATGTGACCAAGGACTCTAGGTAGTGTCCGTGTCTGTTACCAGATCTGTAGGTAGTGTCCGTGTCTGTAACTAAGGACTCTAGGTAGTGTCCGTGTCTGTAACCAGGGACTCTGAGTAGTGTCCGTGTCTGTAACCAAGGACTCTAGGTAGTGTCTGTGTCTGTAACCAAGGACTCTAAGTAGTGTTCGTGTCTGTAACCAAGGACTCTCGATAGTGTCCGTGTCTGTAACCAAGGACTCTAAGTAGTGTCCTTGTAACCAAGGACTCTATGTAATGTCCGTGTCTATTACCAAGGACTCTAGGTAGCGTCCGTGTTGTAACCAAGGACTCTAGGTAGTGTCCGTGTCTGTAACCAAGGTCTCTAGGTAGTGTCCTTGTAACCAAGGACTCTATGTAATGTCCGTGTCTATTACCAAGGACTCTAGGTAGCGTCCGTGTTGTAACCAAGGACTCTAGGTAGTGTCCGTGTCTGTAACCAAGGTCTCTAGGTAGTGTCCTTGTAACCAAGGACTCTAGGTAGTGTCCGTGTCTGTAACCAAGGACTCTAGGTAGTGTCCGTGTCTGTAACGAAGGACTCTAGGTAGTGTCCGTGTCTGTAACCAAGGACTCTATGTAGTGTCCATATCTGTAACCACGGACTCTAGGTAGTGTCCGTGTTTGTAACCAAGGACTCTAGGTAGTGTCCGTGTCTGTAACCAAGGACTCTATGTAGTGTCCATATCTGTAACCAAGGACTCTAGGTAGTGTCCGCGTTTGTAACCAAGGACTCTATGTAGTGTCCATGTCTGTAACCAAGGACTCTGGGTAGTTTCCATGCCAGTAACGAAGGACTCTAGGTAGTGTCCGTGTCTGTAACCAAGGACTCTAGGTAGTGTCCTTGTAACCAAGGACTCTATGTAGTGTCCGCGTCTGTTACCAAGGACTCTATGTAGTGTCCGTGTCTGTAACGAAGGACTCTAGGTAGTGTCCGTGTCTGTAACCAGGGACTCTATGTAGTGCCCGTGTCTGTAACCAGGGACTCTACGTAGTGTCTGTATCTGTAATCAAAGACTCTGGGTTGTGTCCTTGTAACCAAGGACTCTATGTAGTGTCCGTGTCTGTAACCAAGGACTCTAGGTAGTGGTCGTGTCTGTAACCAAGGACTATGGGTAGTGTCCGTGTCAGTAACCAAGGACTCTAGGTAGTATCCGTGTGTGTAACCAAGGACTCTAGGTGGTGTCCGTGTCTGTAACCAAGGACCCTGGGTAGTGTACGTGTCTGTAACCAAGGAATCTAGGTAGTGTCCGTGTAGTAACCAAGGACACTGGGTAGTGTCCATGTCTGTATCAAGGGACTCTAGGTAGTGTCCGTGTCTGGAACCAAGGACTCTAGGTAGTGTCCTTGTCTGTAACCAAGGACTCTATGTAGTGCCCGTGTCTGTAACCAAGGACTCTAGGTAGTGTCCCTGCCTATAACCAAGGACACTAGGTAGTGTCCTTGTCTGTAACCAAGGACTCTATGTAGGGTCCATGTCTGTAACCAAGGACTCTAGGTAGTGTCCGTGTCTGTAACCAAGGACTCTATGTAGGGTCCGTGTCTGTAACCAAGGACTCTCTGTCGTCTCCGTGTCTATATCAAGGGACTCTGGGTAATGTCCGTGTCTGTAACCAAGGACTCTAGGTAGTGTCCCTGTCTGTAACCAAGTACTCTAGGTAGTGTTGGTATCTGTAACCAAGGACTCTATGTAGTATCCGTATCTGTAACCAAGGACTCTATGTAGTGTCCCGGTCTTTAACCAAGCAGTTCGCACGCAAAGGCTACGTGTCTGCCGCACTCTGTGTTTACATCTGTTAGAAAAAAACTCATATAGTTTTTTTAAATCAAAGTACACCTCAAATTCTTCAGAAGTTTAATCATCATTTAATTAATCCTATATGTGATCGATTTTTAATAGACACCATTGGTGTGTGTGTGTGTGTGTGTGTGTGTGTGTGTGTGTGTGTGTGTGTGTGTGTGTGTGTGTGTATGCACAGTCGGTTCGTGTGATTTATGTATGATATACATAGCTATAGTGTGCATTGAAAGCCAATGCTACCTGTGAAATAAAGTGAGTTTATATTAGAATGTTTACGTCACGTGATAAAATCACTCCTTTCTTCTTTTGTTTTTGGAACGAACTTCAATAAATTCAGTTGTCAACATTAGTCGCATTGATGAAAAATATTGGCTACATTTTATGATTTTGTACCATGTACAAATGCTGTTCACAAAAATAATAGATGTGAAATGAGACTCTTACTGCTCCTCTTGTCTAAAGAGATAAAGTAAAGTATTGATTTCGTATGATTACATCACCAGTTTCTGGGTTTGAAGCCGCTGCGTTGCGCCATCTAACGCTTTTCTTATTCAGAGCATGGACAGATTCCCCTAAATCTGATTGGCGTGCAAAGGCGTGTGTCAGGCGGCGATGAGGCATGTCCCCAGTGCCCCCCGTGAGACGCCTTCTAGACCGGGGTGTAAATCAATTCTCTAAAGCCTTCATTCCTCATGCAGGGATTGATCCGACCCAAATAGAGGGGATGCAGCTTGTGAATCTCTTTCTTCCCGGGGGCGTCTTCGCCATGGTTAGGCGTGCTGGCTCGTCTGTCTGGCTGTCAGGACCTGAAGATTCTTCAACTTAGTCCCACCTGCTGTTTTTGGAGGCAGAGTATGAGGAAGCTGGTCGTGACGGCAGGGCAGTGAAAGGATCTGGGCGGTGACGGGACTTGATGGCGGATGAAGAAGGCGGCAGCTCCACGACGCTATTGATCGCCCGCTCCCGTGCCGAGAACTGCTGGCGCTGTCCCTGTCGCCAGGTTCTTGCGGCAGACTTGACGCCCAGCGTTTGGCACAGCCGCCTGCTTCCAGGAAGGTGGCGGTCATGGTTATGAGCGGTGGAATAATGCAGGCGTACTCTACGCATTCAGAGCTGGGTCGATGGTTCAGCCGTCACCTGTCAGTCTTTGTCGATATCGTGCTGCTAGTGCAACATGTACGGATGGAAAAACACCTTAGGGAAACAGGCGGCATGAGTGATGCCCATGCGTTTAGAAACCTCATTCTGACAGCTTGTTTAACTGCCTTCGAGATGTGGCATGCCTCTTACTCGTAGATCTCAGCAGGTGATCATGCCCGATGGTACTGTGTCCTGTGTGGCGCCTGATCTTGTGCGACATAAAAACTCGTCCTTCTGGAAGTGGGTAGTGCAACCTGACTCGACCAGAAGAAATACATTATCCGGACGTATTTCGGCAAGGAGTATTTTAATCTGTCATGGAAGGTTCTGTCGATTACAAAATATTCCCTCAGAGTCACTCTGACCTCAACGCTCAGCTGCTGCTGCTGCTGCTGCTGCTTCTGCTGCTGCTTCTGCCGGCGAATATGTATCTTGAAAGCCAGTGTCTGCGGGCTCATAAATGCGTAGCCAAATATGTTCCTATATGTTTAATGTTTGTTCTCTATTAGTGGATCGGTCTTACAAATAACATTTGCAGTAAATGTCACTTTAGAGATTATGAAACAGGGCAATTGAACTAAATCGCCCCAAACTTCCCCTTTGTATAGATGTAAATTCTGTATTAAATTGCAATTAAAAAACACGGAGGCTCTTAACATAGTGCGATTGAAACATATCACCGCAAACTCCCTTCGTATGTGTATATATGTACGTAGAATGTGCTGCTTTGTCTACATTTTCTGTCTTGCTGCGACTAGTTTCAGGTGGTACTGATGCGAGCCCGAGTTGGAAAGGCCTGATCTATTCGTGGCGAGCTGCAGAGAAAAAGGCCGCAAAGCAGTATTGACTCATGCCAAAACCATTTGTCTGCTGCCTCTGACAACCATTGTGCGACAGGAAGTTTCCGAGTCTGCGACTGTGTTCTCACGAGGCACAAATCCGATGTTCTCATTTCGTGCTCTGACCGAATCTCTGTCGGAAGCCGGTTTCAATTTAGCTTATAACCTCTTATAACCACTGCCGTTGAGGATGTTCTTTTTATCCACTCCTTTGATTTGACTTGTATTCCAGCTCAGTCCGAATATGGTTCACGGAGGTGACTCTCATGTTTCGAGTTCTTGGGGTCCGATCAAGATGAGACTTGGAGTAGGAACGGTAGACAAGAAGAAGGGAAATGGTGGGTGCGGTGCTGGAGATTCAGTCCAGGCCTGTTCCCCATCGACCCAGGCAATGGAGAGGTAGGTACAGGACTCGTCAGGCGTGCTGGCTGGAGCACTCGGGGTTAATGGACTGTCACATTACGTCACCCTGGCTGCAGGCTTTGCCTAATGGAAGGGAGGAAGTCCGCAGTGAGATGAGTCAAGAGGGGTGACCTGCAAGATTGGGTCTACGGTTCGCATTTCCCATGCAGATGAGTACACGCATTCGTGATCTAATTTTTTGAAATCGTCAGCAAAGCAGCTCACGGAGGAATGTGAATAGATATTCTCATCGGCAGCCCTGTTGACCTCCTCATAAGTCTATCAGTTGTTCCAATGTGACGCCCGATTGGCCTTGTGGAGGATGTTTGGGATTATCTGCGACCCTAGTCTCTATATGAATGTGAGATTCCTGGCACAGGCTGTGCAAAGATCTGTGAGATGTTTGTGAACTGGTGCTAGTGAGTTTCACTGAAGCAACTATACTAAACCCCCAGCATTAGTAACAAAAGATATGAACCT
>JAWQFJ010010526.1:20000-57500 GCA_034096865.1 Theodoxus fluviatilis
TGACGAAAATACTTTCTATCCGGTTCAGAGCTCTTAAAAGCTCTTCCACCCGCCCGTCCCCAATCACGTTGGATTCACGGTGGTCCGCCCGCCTTCTCTGGTGTTACGTCAACAGTTCCAGCCAGCTGTCCAGCGACAGGCCGGGCTTCGGTGGCGATGGGAGTTTTTTCTTCGTGCTGCCTTCCGACCCAGCGCTGCTGTGGTGACGGAATCAGGTCGCCCCCGCTGAAGCCCTCTCTCCTCTGATGCTCTGAACCATGAGTGACACAACGTCACCTTAGAGCTCTTAAGAGCCTTGGTAGAGCTGCCGATATGAATAAGAGGGAAGGAGGGAGGGGAGGGAGGTAGAGGGGGGAGAGGGGAGAGAGGGGAGAGAGAGAGAGAGAGAGAGAGAGAGAGAGAGAGAGAGAGAGAGAGAGAGAGAGAGAGAGAGAGAGAGAGAGAGAGAGAGAGACGGACGGACGGACAGACAGACAGACACACCGTCAGATCGACAGACCGACAGACAGGCAGGCAGACAGAGACAGACAAATACAGAAGGACAGAAATATATAGAGAGACTGACAGACCAACCGACAGACCGACAGACCGACCGACAGACAGATAGATAGACTGACATGCAGACAGACAAACAAACAGACGGACGGACGGACAAACGAACGAACGAACGGACGGACGGGCAGGCAGGCAGACAGACAGACAGACAGACAGACAGACAGGCAGGCAGACAGGCAGGCAGACAGGCTGGCAGGCAGGCAGGCTGGCAGGCAAGCAGGCAGGCAGACTAGATAGAGATAGTTCTAGAGAAGACGAGACACGAGACAAAGAGAGATAGAGAAAGATTACAAGGCACAGGAAGACAATGGAAGCGACTGTAATAGAAAAATAGGTTTTTGGAAGTATCTCACCTGAGAGAGCGTTGATTTTTGCTGGTGCGTTGAGGGTAGGTTGGTAGACCAAAATAGTGTAGGGTTTGGAGTGAGTGGAAGTTGAATTCTGCCCCAAGGTGATGAGCGGTTTTCGCTCTGAAGTATGAGTTGTGGTGAGTAGAAATAGGCCGTGAGTTGGTTGTGAGAAGATGTTTATATAAGAGAGCACAAGAAGACAGATAATAGAGATTGGTCCCCACACAACAGAGAAGCAGGCGAAGAGAAAAGAGAAGCAGACGGAGAGAGGAGAGAAGCAGACGAAGAGAGGAGAGAAGCAGACGGAGAGAGGAGAGAAGCAGACGGAGAGAGGAGAGAAGCAGACAAAGAGAAGACCGGACGGTCGGCCCGGCAGACGTGCCTACTGAGTGAGTGAGCGTGTGACACAGAGAGACAAAGAGAGAGATGGAAGGTAGGTCGAAGTAGTCTTTTATGTCAAGGGCTGACCTACGTTTTTATTAGTTTTATGTGAGCAGGTTGACCGTAGGTTTACTTGTGTTTATAATTCTCTATTAACATTTTATCAGTGATTCCACTTTTATTTAAATTGCTTATCTTTTCCACCTCTGATTATGGGAAGTCATGATTTATATTGATTGATTAAAAATCTTGTATTTACCCGGGACTGTTTTTATTAAGTTTATTTAAATCCCCGTTACAGCGACACACAAATACAAACGCAGAGACAAACCGGCAGATGGACGGGAAGACGACAGACAAGCACGCACACGCACACACGCACACGGACGCACGCACGCACACTCATACACACAAACGCACGTACATACACTCAAACGCACACACACATACACACAAACACGCCGCGCACACAACACAATTGTGCAAACGCGCACAGACGCACGTACGCATGCGCACAAACTTGTTGGTTATATAATGCAACGATCCATGACTCTTATCGGTCTCCTCTGTTACCCTAAACAACTGTTCACTCTATCAGTCCTCTACACGTACAGACACACCGACGGTCTCATTCTGAGAACCCGAGTCAGTAGTGACTAGCGCATTTCGCAATGAATGCGTAATAGACTTGACCCTTCGCATTACATAATTGTGCCAGTAATAGCTCGTTGTGGATACTATTTTTTCCACTTTTTACTGAAATCATTCAGATGTCAAAACTTGTTTCCATTTCAACACAAACACGATATGTTATCGAATAAATGCTTGATTATTGCCTCAACAAACGTAATTTATGAGTTTTGTGCGAACTAGTCTGAGAACTACATTAACGGCGTATGTTAGGGAAAAAAGTGATATTCCAAAAGCCCGTGTGACCTTATGAATATTCCGGACGGATTAGTTCCATCACGTGATATGAACTGTGCTAGAGACTCTTTCGCTGGCAGGCGAAGTCTGTAGTGGACTAGACTGCGACGGTCTAACACAGCCTCGACCCCGAGTTCCTAGGGAACGCACTAATCCGATACTGCTCCTCTGCCGCACGAGAAGTAACCACTCTACAGTGCCCCCTCGCTGTCTTCACAGGCCTCGTGTTATGTCTGGGCGAGAAGTAACCACTCTACAGTGCCCCCTCGCTGTCTTCACAGGCCTCGTGTTATGTCTGGGCGAGAAGTAACCACTCTACAGTGCCCCCTCGCTGTCTTCACAGGCCTCGTGTTATGTCTGGGCGAGAAGTAACCACTCTACAGTGCCCCCTCGCTGTCTTCACAGGCCTCGTGTTATGTCTGGGCGAGGAGCAGGTTCACAGTTTTTGCGCCTAGTCTAACGATACTGTGATACAATCCTTGTAGAATCAAACACACCCAGGAGTCGTGAAGCAGTTACGAGGCAAGATCCCAAAATTCTAGGAGAATCACACACACACACAAGCACACACACGCACACACAAACACACACACACACATATATACACACACACACACACACACACACACACACACACACACACACATATATACACACACACACAAACACACACACACACACACACACATATATATATATATATATATATATATATATATATATATATATATATATATATATACAGATACACACACACGTACACACACGAACACACACACACAATTACACAGACGGACGGAAGGAGGGACATAAGGAAAGAAGGACGGACGGACAAACACGCGCCACAGAGACAAAGACTGAGGAGGGGAGGTGGAAAAGTGTATAAATGAATTCATTACGGAACATTTTCTACTTTCCCTGAAGGCGTTTATCATTAAGGCAGTATTTCTGTCTCAAATTTGGAGAAAAATGAAAAAAAATACAAGACTATAATTCGAGATGAATGTTGTTGGTCCGAACAAAACTGGACCTGTCGCACAGCGTCATGAATCTAACACTTTAATAACTTTTTAGAATAGTTTGTGCACAGCCGCGGTAATACCAGCATGAAAATAACAATTCTAAGAGGCAAATCGCACAAATTCAAGGAAGTAAAATTTTAGATATTTAAAATGTCGATCTGAAAATTATATCGTATATCCTAATTTTCCCTCCAGGTTTACTGGAGGTCCTACAGACTTTATCTGTGTGTGTGTGTGTGTGTGTGTGTGTGTGTGTGTGTGTGTGTGTGTGTGTGTGTGTGTGTGTGTGTGTGTGTGTGTGTGTGTGTCTGTCTGTCCCGTCTCCACGGCTTATATCTCGAAAACTACTGGACGGATTTCCTTGAGATTTTGCACACTAACTGGAAGTTAGGTCCGATTGAATGTATCAAATTTTCAGAATCGAGGCTTGAAGAAAAAGTGGTTTTTTAAGGTCGTATTCTCGACATTACCGGTCGAAAAATGATTGAAATGACAATTGACGGAATAGCCAAATTTGACGTCATTAATAACGTTACGTCATTTGCAAGTACAATTTCGATCCTATGCCAGGAGAAGAATTTCGAAACACCTGGGGAGGTAGGCAATTTGATGGAATGGCGAAATTCCAACATGTGCGACGTCATCAATAACGTGACGTCATTTGCGAGGAGAGTTTATAGGAGAATTAATTTAGATAGATATGTCCTCAGATGTCTTAGGCTGCGAGGCCTTTATCTGATCTTTTGATCAGTACTTATGGCTACTCTCACTCTCTCTCTGTCTCTCTCTCTGTCTCTCTCTCTCTCTCTCTCTCTCTCTCTCTCTCTCTCGATCTCTCTCCCACCCACCCTCTTACTCTCATTCTCTCTTCCCTTCCTCCCCTTTTCCCAGCTCCCCTCCCCCCCTCTCTCTCTCACTCTCTCTCTCTCTCTGTCTCTCTCTCTGTCTCTCTCTCTGTCTCTCTCTGTCTGTCTGTCTCTGTCTCTCTCTCTGTCTCTCTGTCTCTCTCTGTCTCTCTCTGTCTCTCTCTGTCTCTGTCTCTCTCTCTCTCTCTCTCTCTCTCTCTCTCTCTCTCTCTTACCACATTTGAATATTTTGCCTCAAGGGCTGAATGTAAGTAAGAAAGGCAATACTGCCTAATTCACTACCCTTGTAAAATAAAGTTCGTTCGTTCGTTCTGTCTGTCCTGACTTAAGCGCAACAACTTGGTACTGGTAGTCTGTTGGCTTGGCCTAATGGCAGTGAATCGATAATAAAAAAGGGGGAAAACATTTCGTTTGTTTTGTTTTGTTCTTGCAGCACTTCAAAGATGGTGTGTAGGTCTGTGACTGTCTGTCTCCATGTGTTTTGTGGTGTGTAGGTCTGTGACTGTCTCCATGTGTTGTGGTGTGTAGGTCTGTGTCTGTCTCTCTCCATGTGTTGGACCTTTTACTGGTGAACGTATTTCATAGCATCAGACAATACTAGCATTGTACACGATGTCAACAGCAGGCAGGTTCGAGGACAACAATGTATTTATAATCTATCCTGGTGCCGCTGAGGTCCGCGCGTCAGCTATAAATAGAAGTACGAGAAGCTTGGATTTGTAAAATGTATTTCACGACCTATTGACGCAATCAACATACAGCTTTGATAAATTAAGACAGCCCAGGGTTATATTAGCGTTATAAATTAACATATAGGCTTACTGACCTTATTTCAAGAAACACCATTCATAATGATCAACACTACGAACCAAGCAGACGAACACGATCGAACCCGTAGCCACTACGTCAGCAGACGATCGAGATAACTAAATGTTTCATGTAAAATTCGAATGAGTTGTTTTATAATCTTAGCAGAGGGGTAAAACATCAACTGGTATCGGATAAGATCACTCGTAGTGTAATACTGTAATGAAGGTCACGTTTTACATCACAAACATGTGCGCTGCTCCTCGTGAGGCACTATCTGAAGCCTTAAGAGTTAAGTCGCTTTTATTCGTATCTCAAGTTGTAGAAATGACTTTATTTCGTAAGAAGTGTAGTTGAGTTAATGAAAAGATATGACAAATATGGTGTTTTTATGAGGATCTTGAATGTTTTGGTTAGATGATTTAACTTTTTTTTTGCTTTTACAAGACCTAAATCTAAGCTCTTGTTGCCTTGAATTTTTTGCCAGGATCAGGCCGAATCTTCCAGATCCATACTTTCTTCTGCTTCTTGTCTGTGGGGAATGTGAAAAAGGACAGTCTGGCGTTCTCGTCATGTCGATCATTGTTCTCGCAATAAGGAACACATCAGTGTCTATGTGATGATGAAGCCTTCGCCTTCGGTTTCGCCATAGACGCTGGACGCCATCAAATAAATTTGCAACAGAGTCTCGTTAGTCTGTCTGTGTGTCTGTCTGTCCCGTCTCCACGGCTTATATCTCAAAAACTACTGGACGGATTTCCTTGAGATTTTGCACACTGACTGGAAGTTAGGTCCGATTCAATATTATCAAATTTTCAGAATCGAGGTTTGAACAGAAAGTGACTTTTTTACATTTTGGTGTTGCAATGAAAACGATACAACAGACTCCATTTGCAAAATGTGTGACGTCATCATTTGACGTCGAATAACGTGACGTCATTTGCGAGGAGATTTTTGAGAAGGGTGAATAGAATAGAATAGAATAGAATTCTTCGGCTTGCTTAGGCGTCCAGGGCCTATCGCCGATTCTGGTAGTTCTCTGGCTGTATTTTTATTGTTCTTATGGATACTAGCTGGTCTTTTACCAGGCCTAGTCTATAACACTTGTGAGATAAAGAAAAAGAGAGAAAAAAGGCCTAATGGACCTCATGCACATATCGAGGCTCTGGGAGTTACTTCCCTTGTTTGTGGGACCAGCCCGGGCATCTTTCAGAATGCCGAGTAACAAGCGCTGTGCTTGGGGACAAAGTTAAACGGATGATAGATACCCTGAACGCTGTGTTGGCGTCAAATTCATTCCATTTGTGAAACCGGGAAAGTATATGTACCATCTAGATCGTTGCCTTCGCTGGTTAAAAGCCTGCAATCGCCCAGCAAACTAGCTGAACGTAGACACAATCACGTGGCACTGTTGTAGTTGTACATTTGCCTTACACAGTGCTCGAAGTGGAGCGCCTAATGTAACAGCGTTGTTGTGATATGTTTCTACCCGCAAATACACAGCAAATCATTCAGGTGTTGTGATACGTAATCCCTGGTCAACAGGTGTTTACACGTAAATTGCCGCATCGCGTGTCTGTGACTGTCTCCCTAGCCTGTGTTGTGTAGTGTGTAGCTGGTCTGTGACTCACTGACTGTCTCCTTGTGTTGTGTGGTGTGTAGGTATGTGGCTGTCTCTATGTGTTGTGTAGGTCTGTGACTGTCTGTCTCCATGTTTTGTGTGGTGTGTAGGTCTGTGACTGTCTGTCTCCATGTGTCGTGTGGTGTGTAGGTCTGTGACTGTCTGTCTCCATGTGTTGTGTGGTGTGTAGGTCTGTGACTGTCTGTCTCCATGTGTTGTGTGGTGAATAGTATTATATATATTATTATATATTTTTTATTCTTATGTGTTCATTATTTTGATTTTATTCTTTCTTTTATTTTTAGTTTTTGACAGCAGTGCCACGTGATTGTGTCTACGTTCAGCTAGTTCGCTAGGCGATTGCAGCTGCAAAGGCAATGATCTAGATGGCACATATACTTTCCCGGTTTCACAAATGGAATGACTTTGACGACAACACAGCGTTCAGGGTATCTATCATCCGTTTAACTTTGTCCCCAAGCACAGCGCTTGTTACTCGGCATTCTGAAAAATGCCCGGGCTGGTCCCACAAACAAGGGAAGTAACTCCCAGAGCCTCGATGTGTGGATAAGGTCCATTGCTGTGCATCATCTGCGCCAGTGGTTCCTCCGGCTTGAACATATATCCTTGTAGATGCTTGTCCACTCTGTTCTTGAACGAGTTCAGGCTCGGTGCCGCGACTACGCTATTCGGGAGGCTGTACCACATGTTGATAACTCATTGGGTGAAAAAATGCTGTCGTAAAGCCGTATTGCATTGGTTTTTCTTGAGCTTGTAGGCGTGACCTCTTGTGACACTATTGTCATCGCAGGAAAACAGATTCTCTCCAATCTGGTACATGCCGTGCGTATACTTGTACACTTCTATTAGGTCACCTCTAGTTCTTCTGTAGCACAGACTAGGGGGCCTCATCTTGACAAGTCTATGTTCATATGTGAATTTAGAGAACATTGGTGAAGGAGAAAGAAAGATTTTTTACGATGCGGGTCGTTTGTATCCTGGACGTTTTGTACCTAGTCGTTTCGTCTGCAACTCGCACTTATGTTATGGTCGAAGTAGATTGATGTTTACTTCGTCCGCTGAACGCTGTCAAGACTAATGCTCGAATGAATGAAGTATGATTTCATAATTTTTCCGGATTAATACAAATGTATATCAAATACATCAGTTCAATTTAATCGAGTCAATTAATCGAGTACATGTCCACTAGGTGAAAAATGTGTTGAGTGGAACGCAAGTCAGAAAAGTTACACTTGCAGTCTAAACAACAAAATGAATACAGTGTTTGTATTGAAAAATCAGGTCAATCTTTTCGTCGTTTGGTTCCACGACAAGAGTATGAAATCTTGTTTCCACCGAGATTAGGAGCTTCTGCAAACAGAGGGTGAAAAGGGCAGGATTCTAACGCACTTTAGCCAGGCACTCACGAGCCATGAAAATAGACGCCGACACGTGACCCAGATTCTCGCACTCAGCTGCGCAAAGTTTGTGCTCTGTGTGATTCGGGTGTAATACTGCCAATAAACGTCGTTAAGCTTAAGATTACACCCGAATCACACGGACCGTTAAGGTGCATGGAGTACAGTACCGGTCAAGAGTCACAACAACCACCGACACCGACCATTTCAGCCTTCTTCATGATGCGTTAGAATCCTGCCGTTGTCGTGGTGAACATGGCTGACAACGGTCAGAATGATTACTGCTTGGTTTTTTCCTTGACAAAACTTGTTATACCGTCAGATTGTTACCACCATCAGATTTTCTGCAACTTTTCGAAGCTAATCTAGCCTAAAAACCTACCAGTTATGAATCGTGTTAACAGGATTGACTCGTTGCTTGTAGAATGACGGTACTTGGTAGCAGTACCACACACGGTGTGTGCGTGAATCACTGAATGAGTACGAATGCACATGTCTGGGTTGAACATCTATAATACACTTCCTCCTCTGTGTGACTGTGTGAGTGTTAATTCAGCGTCTATGACATGCCAAAGGAAAGCAAAACATGTCATAATAGGAGCTTCCTGAACCTATCCATCATGTTTAAAATATATGGTTGATTGTTCCTGGGCCGATAGCTTAGAAATGGATTTACATGCTTTACAAACACTCTGTCATAGCAATTCTCTAATGGCTCAGCTGGTAGAGCGTTCGACTCTTGGTCATGCATGACCAGGTTTGATTCTGCGCTGAAACTTTTTTTTCTTCTCTTTTTTCGAGAGGTTGTTTTTTTTGTGTGTTTTTAAGTGTGTGTGTGTTTTCCCCCTCTTTTCTCGAGAGGTTGCGGGTTCGAACCCGATCTTTTTTTAAATGCCAAAACCTGGAGGTTCAGCGCCAGCGGTTTTTATTATGAATGGTATATTTTCATTCATGTGATTATATACCAAACGAAAAGAAAGCTGAAGTGAGGACTTTAGCCAGCTGTTCACTCAGAAGCTCACAACTGAACCATTGCCACTTCTGGTACCCGTCTTGTCAACGCATTGCGAAGACAACGGGTCCTCCCTTCTCTAGTTATGTTAGCAAGTTTCTGTGTCATGAATACATGACAGGACTGCAGTAGAGCCTGATGAAAATCACTTAGCTCTAACAAAAGGGTCATTGTAGACGCTCAGACTACAAGGCAACGCCCATTTTGATTGATCTTCGTCAAGTGCAAGGACGTTACCTACTACACTACAACCCTTCTAAACTGTTCTTTAAAAAGATGAAGGTGTGGTTTTACATAACAATGTATTACCCATGGTTGGGTCTCAAATCGCTTTACACTTTACCCCTTGATCACTGGGACGTTTTATCTATCCTTTGCTATCACCTGACGACAAACAGAGCAACAGATGTACAAGACGCACACACTCAGGCACCGGCACCGATTCCACTCCCTGCGGATCATTCCAACCTGGTCCTAGTTCACTGCCGCAAATGAGGGTCAATGGTACTACAGTGTGACATTGCTTCCCTCACGGGTGTCTGGTTTTACTCCTGGGTGGGGAAAAGCAATGCAAGTTAAGCACCTTCCTTCGGGATGCAACTCCAGAATCCAGGCAGCTTCGAACGCCACACTCTCATGTAGCAACCGCTCGATCATAGAACCCCATAAAGAACCCGTAGAAAGATCATCCCTACTTTAAGTGTTTCTTACCGATGAAGTGCGTGTGTACCCCGACAGCTGAAAAGTATCCAGGGTGGAGCAGGATGGTACAGACGCATTTTTCAAAATAGATTGTCGTCAGCCGAAAGGAAAATGCCAAAGCGCAAAACCAATTTCGGAGAATATGCTTGGGGTCTTTAAACATTTTCCCGATGTAATGAATCATGGAGAAACGAGGACAAACTTTGCTAAGCTGCATTGCACTCTGTGTTTTATCCTTTGAGCCAACTGAGAGCCTACCCGACGATATAAGTGCTCACTAACCTCAGCTGAACAGTCTTCACTCTGCACGTTATTGTTGCTGCGGTTCTTTGCAAAGCAAATACATGTAGATGCTGTTTGTATCGTTGGATGCGCTACAAGTTCTCCTTTTCATTCGTCAGTCTTTGGGAGGTTTTCCTTATTACATGCAAGACAAAGTGACGTCACTGAATCGCAAGCACTCATTTCACGTCATTTTGTTGTTCAAGTCCCTCTACATGTAACGTGACTGGCGTTGTTCGGGAATAGCGCCGCTTTTTATATTTCTGCCAGAATTATTTTTATTTCCTTAAACTATTATTGATATTTAGCACCACAGCCTAATTTGTGGAACTGGTAGAGCTGAAAACCCTTTTCCCTGGGCAGTGGAGAAGTTTTGGAAGAGACTTACGCGGGCTTGGCATCCACGATTATGTCAGCTTATCATTCACGGTTGAAGGGGCAGACATGGCGGGAAAGCAGCTTCGTTGGTTATGTCGTAATAGGTCACGTCAGCACGAGTGCGTTATGGAGGGTTCCTAATAGACTGCTTGAGCTCTTCATGCTTCTCCGCCTGGTCAGAAAAATAGGACGAGCTCTCCAGCATGTCAGTCGAAAGTGATGCCTTCATTCTCTCCCATCGTCTTGAAGAAACATTACATGTCTTCCCAAGAGCGCCTTTCGCTACTCCAGCGACGATTTCCAATTGGTTTTGGAAGATTCCTTTGTAGTAAACAGAGGCTTCACTTGTCAAATAGAAAAGGATTTCAAACATCTCCTGCGGCGAAAAGCAGTCGTTGTGACATTACTGGCGTAGAGAAGCCAGAAGGAGGACAGCGTACTTCTCTCCTTCTGTTCTGGCGTCGCTCGCTCCTTCGCTCTAGAACCAGTGATTTCTCACGTCACAACTGCTCAATGTCAGATGTGAAGGGGCAATTTTTTTCTTACAAAGCTGTTATTTCGCGCTGCTACAATTTCGCAATTGCTTCTGGAACTAAACACGCCAAGCCTGGAAATCAATAATGACATGACAGTCTGATTGAAAGATTAAAATCTCTTAAAAACAACAACGTATTTCTTGTCCACCTGTCGAAGCAGAGACTTATAGTCTGAAAGGAATGGCAAAAATGAATGTGTTATTTAACGGAGAAATAACGTGCAGCATGAAGAGTGTGTACTTGCAGGAACTGACAATCCTGATTGCAGAGATTGCAGATTGCAGAGCGAACATCCCTGCATCGCAGTCTCACAGTTCTGCACTCGTGGATGAAAAATGGAAACTTCTTGTGGTCAGGACGGGGTTGGGGATGGGGGTGGAGTGAAGGTGGAGGAGAGATGCGGGTGGGGGTGGGATGAGGAATGGGGTAGGGGTGGGGGGGTAGGTGGGAGTAATTGGTCGCATGAAATTGTTTAACTCCAGCTACAAATCCTACTGTTCCTTACCTTGTCCTCTTCTTACTGCCCCGCTTCTCTCGGCCTCCCCAACCTCTCCCCTCCCCCCTCCCACCCCCACCCGCATCTCTCCCCCTCCCCCAACCTCTCCCCTCCCCCATCCCACCCCCACCCGCTTCTCGCGCCCTCCCCAAACTCGCCCCACCCCCATCCCCCATCCCACCCCCACCCGCATCTCTCCCCCTCCCCCAACCTCTCCCCTACCCCTTCCCCCATCGTTTCCTTCACTAACACGATTACCCTACACCCTTCCCTGAAAACTCAGCCTTTTCTTCTTCTTACCACTGTTTTTTGTCCTTCTCCCTCTCCTCGTCCACACACACCACCCACCCACCCCCGTTTACCCTTATCTAGTTGCTCTTTTTCATCCCAACCTACTCTAGTCTGTGCATCCCTTCTCTCAGAGTGTCATCTCTCATATTTGTGTTCCAATTCCTAGGCACCTTATGCATCACCCCCTTCCCTTTTCCTTCTTGTCGCCCTCTTCTCATAGTGTATCTCTGTCTTAATTAAATTCTATCTTTTCCTTCTCATGTGCGTATGCCCTTTCAACTCTTGCCTCAAACGAGCTAAAACCCCTCAATGTCTTCTGTCTTCCTCTTCCTTTCTGCCTTCAAATCTTAACTTCCAGTCCACTAAGTCTCTCACTGTTTTGTAGTCAGTCCCGTTCTGCCTCCCCACCCAAGACCCCCATTTCCCTCTCCTCGCTCACACTCCACCTTTTACCACCCAGCGCCCCCTCCCAGATAAGGCGTAGATTCAGGCAAGCTTTGCACGTGCCTTGTTATGCACGCGTCCGCGCACCAGCGTCAGCGGGGCAGCCGAGCGTTTCTGACTGCCAGTCCTTCACCCCGACACTAAGACGCTCTACTGCACTCAAGTGGGTTCCCCCTGCTAGTCAGGAACCGTCTGCACTGGCAAGGACTCCACACACGAGTCTCGCCCAAGTCACGTGGCTCTTTAGGCTGTCGCACAAGGCGAGACAGAAATACGCTGCTTCTGACTCCCTAATGCAGAAACAGTTTTGTTTCACTGAAAGAGTTTCATCAGTGTTTGCGGAGAATTAAACTTGCCTCTATGATACAAAAAAGTGTTTTACACCGCGCATCAGCACGGATACTCGCGTTAGGGACTTTATTCAAGCGGCGGCCATGTTAGTTTCAAAGCGAGGCCTGCACAGCACGCAGTTTCAGCTCTATTCTCATTCTGTGTCACATAGACTATCAAGATAATATATTATACAGTATCTTTTTTGCAACGACCTGCGTATCTTCTGTCTTTTCCTGGTCACATAACTGCTGCTTTGTGAGCATATTAATCCCTTTGCAGATGGATCCGTATGAGTTTTCAGTGGGAAGGCATCGCATCTGCCTATGCGTTTCGTAAGAGACAAATAACTAGGGAACTCGTGCTATAACTTTCTTTCATAATAACTAACGATTAATGATTTATCATAATCAACGGCCTCGAATAGTCTACAAAGGCTGACACTCCCCCTGTGGGTTCGGGGTAAGAATTGACCCATCGCGTCTCCCTACGCGGTTCGTAAGAGGCGAATAACTAGGGACGCCGTGACTGGATTATGTTTACTCTAAACTGTTCTAGTGATTTTCGTGATTAATGGCCTTAACTAGCCTACAAGGCTGATAGGCCGTAAAACACCATCCATCCATCCATCCATCCATACAAAGGCTGACAGGTCGTAAACAATACATTCATTCAGTATTCATTAATTCATTCGAATAGAATGATGCGTCTGTGTCCAGTATGTGTGAGCTCAGACGCTGCGATGAGTGCAATGATGAAGTGATCATCTCAAGTTTAATGATTTTTTTTAAAACTATTTTTTCATATGTACCCTCTACAAAAGCATATAATTTCAAGTGAAATGCACAGTTCAAACATTGTAGGTGTGCATCACTCGTCAAATTTCCCTACAATGATAGAACCACATGTTTAAAGCGTCGAACAATGTGGGGCTCTGCCGCCGAGCAGATAGATCGGTTCACCTGCAGTCGCTTGCAGCCTATGGTTGCGGTGTTCGAAGCTCAACAGACCCTAGAGCTGCATCCTTGGGCAAGGTGCTTCGCCCACATTGCCTCTCCTACCGAGGAGTTAAACCGGTCACTGGGCGCTGCACAGCGACCATCGGGGGTGAAATTCCCCCAAAATAGTGTTCTCACACAGGACAAAAATAAAGATCGTTCATTATCATTATTATCACTAACACTGATTTGTGAATCTCTGAATACATATACGCTGTGTTGCTACATCCGGAATACACGCCTTGACATTTAGACCGACATCGCAACACATCTTCTGTATTCAGGATTTGTGTATACTTTGGTCCTTTGGAACAAAATGAAACGATGAAAACCGACCCAATTCGCACCTTGCATCATTCATGCACATGGGCACACAGCAGTGTCTAGTACTGGCAGCCATTCGTTATGATGTGCTCACCTCGTTCTGAGTTGCCAACATGGTTGCCGTGAATAAGGCCCATACAACAATAACAGCAAAATCCCTATCGCTATGCTCCATTTGTCCACCGGTCTATAATACAGTGAGGTGTGGGGCATTCCCTTTGACTGACGGGCAAAATTGCATCTGTGAAGCACCACAAATTTAGAGCATGCTCTAAATCCCGAAAGACGTGAGATTATGTATACAGGAGTCAAAAGTTCTCCTTGATACAACTATTCGCACATGAGGAAACATGAATCTTAGATACAATTGTTGTGGGAAAACACGTGTTTGTATTACCGTGTAGAAACACCCTATAGGAACCGTCCACGTCGGTAAAGACTCGACACACGAATTTTTCCTAGTTTATCTTATGCTCCTCTCAAGTGGCTCTTAGGGTTTCTTAGAGACGCGGGAAATAGACATTCCCGTTCAAATTTCAGAAAGACTAAATCTACTCAGATACGTATTGATTCTCCGTCTGTGCCCTCTCTTCCCGTATGACATGCTGACTTGGTGGGCGTTTGACCTTTTGGCAAAATAAAATGAATACATTTGTTTGCTTTACATTTAACCAACGTAGTTTTTTCCCTGTACTGTTCCTCACAGAGTCAGCTGTAAAAAGAGGCCACCGCTCGCGAAGCACACATGTGTTTTATTTTATCTTTTTGCTGTAGTTCTTGGTAACACTGAATTCTAACGCTAACCAAAAGCAACAACAACAACACACACACACACACACGCACACACACACACACACACGCACACACACATCACCCCCACCCCCACCAACCCAAAAAGAGAAGAAAACAACAGGCAGCATAGGAAACTGCTGGGTACATGGTGTTGAATCTTAAATAAAATGTCTAGGTGTGATAAAACAAAACATTTGCTTTGTGTTGTTCGTAACCAGATGTACACACGCATTTCGCTGTGAGAACCAGGACATTCGCATCTTATTGACACCAGTCTGAAATCTAGAAAGACAACTCTGGGGGGAAAGTCGTCTGGGAAATATATATATATATATATATATATATATATATATATATATATATATATATATCTGTTTATCATCCTCTCTGGAAATTCACGAATACAAGTTGATGAGAGTTTCAGGTACTGACAACACATGTGAGCAGACTGGCTCTTGAGATGCAAACAATGTCTTTCGTTGACGATCAACACAGCATGGTAGCTGAGATTATATATCTGTGAGGCATCTTCAGATAATGGCAGTTTTAGCATCCGGTCATCTCGTTACACTCTCGTAGACAATTCTTGTGATCAGTGTTTCAGCCTTGACTGAGTTTAAGGGCGTGTTGGGGATGTATTGTACATAGCTCCAAACTGAAACATCGAAATAGCCGGCACTACAAATTAAATAGGGACTATTTCATTACCTCTTTTGTCTCGGTGGGTTGAGGCAGGCGCTATTTTCGATGACTCGGGTCCTCCATTCGAGGAACTAGGCTCTGCGAAGGGCGGAGACGCCATTGACGAAAGGATGAGGGAAATCTGGTCTCCAAGGCCCTCTTCGGAAAGATCAGCCTCTCTGGCTCTGTGTGGAGACGTCTTCCGCTCTGCACAGGTCGATGGCAGGCAGCCTCCTCTTCATCTCCCCCTCCTCCCATCTCCCCCTCCTCCCCTCCCCCCCTCCTCCCATCTCCCCCTCCTCCCATCTCCCCCTCCTCTTCGTCTCCCCCTCCTCCCATCTCCCCCTCCTCCCCTCCCCCCCCCCCTCCTCCCATCTCCCCCTCCTCCCATCTCCCCCTCCTCCCCTCCCCCCCCCTCCTCCCATCTCCCCCTCCTCCCATCTCCCCCTCCTCCCATCTCCCCCCCCCTCCTCCCATCTCCCCCTCCTCCCGTCTCCCCCTCCTCCCATCTGCCCTCACCCCCGCACTCCAATCTGTGGGGGCCTCTCTAGCAGCAGATTCCGGGTTCGGTTGTTGGTGTGTGTGCGCGCGCGCGCGCGCGTGTGTGTGTGGTGTGTGTGTGTGTGTGTGTGTGATGTGTGTGTGTGTGTGCAATGTGTGTGTGAGTGATGAGTGTTTGTGCGCGCGCGCGCGCGCGCGCGCGTGTGTGTGTGTGTGTGTGTGTGATATGTGTGTGTGTGTAATGTGTGTGTGTGTGTGTGAGTGTGTGTGTGTGTGCGATGTGTGTGTGTGTGTGTGTGTGTGTGTAATGTGTGTGAGTGATTTGTGTTTGTGTGTGTGTGTGTGTGTGTGTGTGTGTGAGTGTTATGAGTGTGTGTGTGTGTATGTGTGTGCGAGTGCACGCGCGCGCGCGTGAATGCGTGTGTTTTGTGTGTGTGTAATGTGTGTGTGTGTGCGCGCGCACATGAATGCGTGTGTTGTGTGTGTGGTGGTAATGTGTGTGTGTGTGTTTGTGTGTGTGTGTGTGTGTGTGTGTGTGTGTGTGTGTGTGTGCGCGTGAATGCGTATGTTTTGTGTGTGTGTGTGTGTGTGTGTGTGTGTGTGTGTGTGTAATGTGTGTGTGAGTGATTAGTGTGTGTGTGTGTGTGATGTGTGTGTGTGTGTGTGTGTGTGTGTGTGTGTGTGTGCGTGCGTGTGATTATTTGTGCTTGATTCTATGTGTATCTGTTTGTTTGTGTTGTGTGTTTGTTTGTGTCTGGGAGCGTGTTTGTGTACATTAATGTGCATATGTTTACTTGCTTGGGTGTGTATGCGTGTGTATATTTTCTTGCTAGGGTGTGTATATTTGTATGTAATGTGTGTGTGCACGTGTGTCTGCTTGAGCCGACTTCTTCGTTCTTTGTGGAAGTAGATGTCGCCTTTGTGCGTGTATGCGCCAGTAGATAACTATTTAGTTATAGACGCTTCGAACGACAGTCTTAAGATGATTTGGTTATTTGCCCCTTTATCGCAGCCCATACTTGGGAATAGTTTCGAGTTGCTCTAAATGCTTGTTAGACTCCACAGTATGCCACACTGATTAATGGCCGTTCCGGTTATTATTTTTTTTAAACACTTGAATATTTCACTTCAAGGCTGTCAGGACGTATTGCGGCTTACAGCTTCTTTCATAGCTCGGTCTAGCTGTCCATGATTTTTTTATGTAACGATGAAAAAAAATGAAAAAAAAGAATCATCCGAAAGCGAGAGAGATAACAAGGGAGTTCAGTCTAGTTTATATGAAGCAGACGCCCTGTCGAAGATCGTCATTGGTTTGTGCAAGCCCCCCGAAGCTCTTTGTAGCGGCCGTCTCGACGAAATGCCTGTGCTGCTGTGGATTCGATAAGGCATAAAACATGATGCGGTGTTCTGGAGATCTTCAAGACATTAGTCTGGCAGTAGGCGTGTGGTGCTTTCCCCAAGACAAGAGCTACTGGGGCCATGTGGGCCCTCTACAGCCATGGGCCAAGGTTGTAAAGAGGATGGATGGATGGATGGATGGATGGATGGTGTTTTACGGCCTATCAGCCTTTTTTGGCTATGTAAGGCCATTACGCACGAAAATCACTAGAACAGTTTGGAGTAAACGCAAATCAAGTCACGGTGTCCCTAGGTATTCGCCTCTTACGAATCGCGTAGAGAGACACGGTGGGCCAATTCTTAGCCCGAACCCACGGGGGGATTGTAAAGAGGAGCTTTAATGTGAAAAAGTAGCTGCAGTATTTATCTTTATCTCTATTTCCCTAATGTCGTGGTGTAATGTCGGCTTTTGTGGAGTGTCTGCTCGAAGTATGGCTCTTATCATGAGAGGATATGTGGACAATTTTATATACATGTCTATGAGCTGTAATTTTTGCAATGATAACTCGTTTATTCGCACTAGAAGTGGAAAAGCCAATCTGCTGACAGCATTTTTCTATTCGTAACAAAACAAAATGAAGGTGTCTCGAAAGCACAAATGCATAATAGTTTATTACTGTGAAACCAAAAGTAAAAGTTGTAAACACTGAGCAGAGAATTTGCTAAAATTCAGTAATTTTTATGCGTGAGTTGTAAAGCTTGCATCACTTAAACTTTTATTTAATCCACAGTGTTGCTGGAGGTATAACCAAATTATGAACTTCTGCCTATTCATCAGACTGATTCACACTTTTCTCCCATCTTATCTGTCATTTAAAATCCCTTACCCACATGGCCGATTGGGAAATCATAGCACTAGATTCATCATAGGGTTTCCATGTCTGCTGGATCTCAGGAACTGTGGGGGCAGATGCCAACCTCAGTATGGTTTGCCAAGGTCATTTCTGTGCATTCCAGGCCTTTGTCTTCCAGTTCCTCTCTCGCAGGACTAGTGCAATGCTTAGTGCTTACCTCGGGAGGACGGAGGACTCGCGGGAAATTTCCATGTGCATAAAAGATGGATGGCAAACCGGGCGAGATCGGTTGCTTGAAAGCTCACCAGCCACTACTGCCCCTTTCACGACGCATGCGCAGTCAAACGGTGGTTGGAAGTGCAAGGATTCGCCCGGCGTCTTCAGTTTTGCACGAAACCTACGGTTGTGCTTTTTCACGGGAAGGACGCCGCTCTAAATGTTCGCAGTTTCGACTCTTGTATCAGGCAGCAATCAGTGAAGTTTACGAAGACCGAGTGTGGAGTTTGAGGTCGAAGATGTCAGCTCCATCCAACTTTGTTCGTGGCCCTGTCAAGGTTTGCATCATTAGTTGTGAAAAACAACGTACTTGGACAGACGCATGACATGTTGGTCTGACTTTCTTAGTTGCATGTTTTAATGATCTCAAAAAGATGTCACAAAACGTAAGAATTGCTATAATTGTTTAATTGTGACGTGGCTCCAACAATACTGAATCCATTATGAAGGGTAATAATTGCTGCATTTTGTTTCTCTATATTTGACTTTGTCAAATCTTCATAAATGTTGCTATACTGTTGGCTGTGCCATGCATAGCACACGTATATACACAGTTAACATCAATGAACACTTCAGTACGCCTCTGATATTTAGTGTGAACTTTCTGTAAACTGTGGTTCTTTTAGATTCGACCAGTAATAGATGCATTTGTATCGGGATAACGCGATCAGCAAAAACTTTCGATGGTGTATTGTTCGCTATTTCCAACATGCAATTCTGAATAATATCAGTATGAACAGCAGAATCACTCTCCAAAATAGTTTGTGTGCGACGTATGTCCGATGCTGTTCGTGGCTTCCTCGAAAGAATAACTTTCTTCACTGTTGTTGTTTTGGGTTTTTTGTTTTGTTTTTTTCCATCTCCTGTAGTTCAGCCAGGGACAGCCCCCTGTGGTCACAGTGGGCACTTGGGGTGTCGGAACTACATCGGCATGAACCACTAGACTGAAACAAATAATTATATGCATAGACTGTCGTATAATATTACAGACTCGCGTCGCTCTGTTTACAACAGTGAGAGATGACAGCTTCCAGCCTCCGCACTGAACTCTGATGATTACCGCCCTCCTGGCTGAGACGCCGAGAGACGGTGTCCACTAAATCTGCTTATCAGCCACCACAGACGGCAGGGTCGTTAATCGTGAACTGATACTAACGGCTAGACATCCATTTCCATAGTAGCTGCTGACCTCGACCCCTTTATACTCTCCTTCACCTCACTGCACTCTTCCATAACGAAAAATTCTCACAGTCTCTCTACATTAACAAATTCAAGTGGCACGAAATTCACCCTGTCTTATTTGTTCTATAAAATACGTGGGCTCTTTTTTAAATCAACGATGTGCACTGGCGTGACTTCTCGTAAACGATTGGACTGGATGACTCGAAGAGCCTGGCTTGGAGCAAAAGTTTCCATTGTTTATCTGTAGCAAAGTTATCAATGTATTGCCACTTTCTGGGCTCCATAGATAAACCTAAAGTCACGGAAATAATTCAAAACCACAGGGACAGTCTAAACCCATGCGGTGCAGCCCATGGCCATAGAATGCAGTCCAATCAATTAGAAACAATCCAGTGTTATGGGAACAACGATGACCAAAATGGAACAGTTTATAACCACACGACAGTCAAAGTCATGCATGCAGTCCAAAAGTTCAAGGCCTCCGAAACAATTCAAAGTAACAGAAAAGACTCCAATGCTATACAGTTTGCTCCAAAGCTACAGGAACAATTCATACTGATAAGGAAGAACCAAAGCTATACAATACATTCCAAAGCTTCACAAACAGCTCAAAGCAATAGGGAACACTCCAAAGCCCTTCAGCACAGTCCAAACCCTTGTGGTACAATTCAAATCCAAGCAGTGCAGTCAAAAGCACTTTGATAGAGTTCAAAACCAAACAGTGCACTCTAAATCCATTTAGTACAGTTCAAATCCACACAGTGTAGTATAAATCCAGTTAGTACAATTCAGATCAAACAATGTAGTCTAGAGCCATTTGGTGCCATTCAAAGCCATACAAAGAAGTTTAAAGCCGCAGCAAGAATCCAACGAAATTCAATATAGTCCAAAGCCCTGGTCACTCAGGTCGGAGTTGACGCTAGAGTTTGACCAGTATTTGTAACTGATTATATCCATCCATCCATCCATCCATCCATCCATCCATCCATCCATCCATCCATCCATCCATCCATCCATCCATCCATCCATCCATCCATCCATCCATCCATCCATCCATCCATCCATCCATCCATCCATCCATCCATCCATCCATCCATCCATCAATCCATCCATCCATCCATCCATCTATCGCGCGTGCGCGCACACACACACACACACACACACACACACACACACACACACAGAGATATATAGTATGCAACCACGGAGTGAAAACTTCATTATTGATTACATTTAACTAATTATAACATTTCTTGAATCTGATTACGTCCAGCAAGTTTGCATTAAAAATAGTAAGACCTTGCTTGCCTCCTGTGGGCACTCTGAGAGTCTTCCCAAATCAAAATTTGTGTTTTATATTTTTGCAGATAAAATAACTCTGACGCTGTGAAAATCGTTTGCTGTGGCGAGGAAACTCATATCTTGTCTGTGATGAATCTTTTCCGGAGACTTGCTGCAAGTAACTAGATCCTTGGTATCATTCTCAGCCAATTTCTCCGAGCAAGATGCATAGCTCCTGTCAATGCAGTATTGCACTCCTTCTTTCCCATCCCCCAAAAGCGCACCTCGAAACAATTACTGTTCCCATCCTGTCTAGCTCACACGTCTGACTTCTTCTTTAACTCAGCATCTAGTATTCCTTTAACTTATCTCTTTCTTCAACGCCGCAGATGTACAAGAAGAGTCTGACATGTTTTTCATCAGCGGTGAAGTCTGAGCAAAGAAACTACAATGGGAAGAAGGATAACTTCCTCATTGGGCATGCTTAGAAATGAGAATGGCTAAATATGAGTTATTCCCCTTTGCTGCATGCTGACCAGGCCGTCTCCTGCTTTGTTATGACTAGTACAGTCGATCTTTCTCATGTTGTGACTTGCTTTATTTTCACATTTTCGGTATTTAAAACAGCAAACACACACACACACACACACACACACACACACACACATACACTGAAGAAGTTTCCATTCTGATTCGGTTATTTTATTTGGTGCTATATGTTTGCTTCACATTGTTTCTTTTTTACATTGCTTGAGGTATCCCAATTCGCTAAACACATCCATAATGCATGCATGGCTCATTCGAAAGAGGGCAACAGAACAACTGATGCCCAATAGCAATACTGCAACTGAACAATAAATAGCAATAAATGATGACAGTGCCAAGTTTTTAAGTACAAAGTGAAATCATGTGACTGGACAAAGGCACAATTACAAAATACAAATAAATAAAATCGAGGCCCATTTTAAATTAAGTTCTCAGCTCATGGGGGAAGCATAAGGTGACCCTAGAAACCGAAATTAGGAGATCTCCCGCCCCTAGGGCAGACTAAAAAAAAAGGGGGGGGGGGGCGGCTAATTTGTGAAATAGTATAAAAGGAATCAAAAACTGTATACATGTATTTAGTTAATACCCCAAAAATTGTATAGTATATACGATGTCAGACCCTAAAGAAAGTTAGTTAGTCATTGCTTAGACAAAACAAAACAAAATAGTCTGTTTACGGTATCCCGACCAACCCTATTTTGTCCCCGCCGATCCTAGACTTTTTTTCTGGCATTTGGAGAAAAAGAAAAAGAAAAATTATATATAAATCACAATGGTCACTGAGAGAGAGGATTTAGGGCCAACAATAGAGTTCCGACTTGTCTTCGAAACCGAAAAATTCTAGCTTGCCCAAGAAACACCCCCAGCCCAAAATCGCTTACGGATACACCAGTACAAACAGGAGAAGATAAAAACATGCTTTGCAAAATTGTGTTATTTCATTGTGTACGTACGTAATTGTGATCACAATCATTGACAATCTGATCACACGGGCATGATTATGATTGAAAGGAATCGCCTTGTCAGCTTGTGAAATGGCATCCATTCTAAATCTAACGCTCTGCCTAAACGCAAAACGGATGAGTGATGTACCTTTGTACTGTAGTTTTCCCGTAAGCAAGGTTTGATAAAGGATTCAGCAAATATGCCCACGGGTAGTTTGTCATCAAGTGTAAACTGTTGTTTTGTACTGACTGCTGACTCACACTCACAGTCGTAAGTACTCGCTGACGCTGTAGATCTAGTCTACTGAGTTAGTTGACTCGAGCCATTGCATTCTCATTCTGAAGAAGGTAAACCTGATGAAATAATCACTGCACAACCCACCTTTTTTCTTCTTTAGGGAACTTGTGGAAAGTTTTCCCGAAGCAGCTCTGTTTGTAACGGGCGTTCTTGCAACCAAGAGCCGAGCAAAAATCACCACCGCCTCGCACGCGATCGGCCATTTTGTTTTCGCCGCCAGCATGTGACTAGGGACGATAACCCACAAACACTTTTTCGCATTTTCTTCGCAAGTTCCACGTCTTCTTTATGTACAGTGTTTGGTCTGAGCCAGCACTTCTCCCGGCACCAGATCTGTGAAGAGTAGTTATCATGCTGTGTCAGACGAAACTAACAAAGACAAATCAGCGCCTCTGTCTTGTTCCTGAGATCACCACAGGAAGTATTTCACTCGGAGGAGGAGGAGGGTCGTGTTTGCAGCCCTACCCTGACAATCTAATTTGCCCTTCATTCTCTGCCTCGGGGAAGCGAAGACAACTCGTTCTTGGTGATCAGGGAATGCTGACTGATGCGTGTTTGTCTTGCTGATTGTGATCTATACCCCCTCCCTACGCAGTTAGAGCCACGAGGTCTTTCTACAGCAGATTACAAGAAGCCGGACTTGTCTTGAAGGCACAAACAACCTACTGTCGAGGAAGGAACGTTTCTGCAGGGCGGTGGTGCATGCTGTTTACCACTTGATGCATGGCACGTTTAGATTTCCCAAGGTTTATTTAAAGATCATACAATTTAGCGTGGGCTAGATGAACCGCCAGTGATTATTATGTGGGCAACGCAAGCTAAAAGCTTGCAACGAATGTAAACATGCGCCACGACAAGGACATACTAGCTTTGATTTATTGCTTTGCACCTACTCGTCATTTTAAAATGCGGGTCAAGGTTTGTTTTGACTAGCCACTGTTCGGGTTTTCTTGTTCGTCTACTTTGTAGCTTCTCTACAGAAAAACAGTTAAATCAGTATGCTGACTTTTGGAATGGTAATTTAGACGGTCCGGTTGTCTTTCTCGAAACGGAGGCCAACGAGTATCCGATTTTCTTTGGAACGAAATCCAACATTCGAAGGCAAGGAAAAGACCAAAGTACATTGCGAGTTTAAATCACTTTAGCCATACACGGCAGAACTGGGCTTAATTTCAGTCTTTGAATTCTGACTTTTTCCCTCAAGAAAGGTTTTTTCTTCTGACAGGTAGTTCTACTGATGTTCGAATGCACACTTTGAAACCTCGGTGTTAGAAACAAGGCCTAAAATATAGCTAGAAAAACAAGGCCCTAAAAGCCTGCTGAAAGGCTATCATGTAAAACGAGTGCATTACGTATACATGTTACAGGCATTATGATAAACCAGGTATTAAGTGTAATGACTGAACATTTCAGTCATTAAACGAAATGACTATTTCACTTAGTCATTTCATGAAATGACTAAAATCTGTAGGCATTGAACATAATGCCTGAAATTTACTACCAGGCATTTTACATAATGCCTAAAAGTTTTTAACATGTTAATGTACTTATATGTTGTCAATAAAACAGAAATCAAAGAGCATTTCTTCAGTTATTTTATTAAACATTTGATTCTAAACAACTACAGTCATTAAAATAAACATTTACAGCTCAAGTGACAACATTATTTCTGCAAAGCCGCACATTTTAAATGTTTGTCTCTGTCAATGTCACTGTTCTTCTGTTCGCTGCTATACTTGTTTTTTGTGAAGTCAGTTATTTGTTACAGCATGTGTGGCTGTTATGGCAACGGCTGTTGCACTTCAACTGTGCTTTGAAACATTTACATTTCAAGGTAGAACATTTGTTCTGAAAGGCAGCACAATTGCATTTTACGAAACCTTGACCGCCAGATGCTGTACGTTTCAGTGCTTCACGAAGTGAGACATGTTTGTCTCTGTCAATGTCACTGTTTCTTAGTAGCTGTTGAGGACAGAAAGTGAACTCAGCTTGTGTGTACTTATTACTTATTATTATTATTATTATTATTATTATTATTATTATTATTATTATTATTATTATTATTATTATTATTATTATTATTATTATTATGGTCTTGTGGCAATGGTGTAGAGATCATTTTCATTCTTGTCGATGATGACACCTAGGATGTTCCAGGGATCACTCCTGCCCCTGTCTACCATGGGAATTGGAACAGCCACATTATCTTCAATGTTTCCAGATTGCATCTCTATGCGTGACCGTTTAACCATTCGCTCAGCCTGGTCGGTCAGACATTCTTTTGCCCTCTTCCTTTCAATCATAATCTTGCGTCGCCTAAGTACAAGTGGTGAGAGACTAAGCGGTGATGCCAGATTCTGAAGCTGCGCGCCGTCTGAGAGCTCTTCATCTGCCTGTGGTGGTGTGACATCATCTGGGAGCTGATCGTCTGCCTGGGAACCGCGTGGAAGCTGATCGTCTCGCTGTAGCTGGGAACTGCGTGGGAGCGGATTGTCTAGCTGTAGCTGGGAACCGCTTGGGAGCAGATCATCTGGCTGTAGCTGGGCCCCGCCTGGGAGATAATCGTCTGTTCACAGAATAAAAGGTAATATGTTCATTTTATCATGGGAAAAAATGAGAAATAACTTTTAAAATTGCAAGCAACAGTAGGAGAGAATAGAACTAAAGTGAGACACACAAGGAGACATGTTGCTGCCATGACAAAAGAAATGTCAGAGGGTTACTTATGTCTGCTCACCGAGGTTGTCGTGACTGGAGATCCCACAACTGACAGCAGACGACAGACCTCCGGCCATGGAGTCGACTGCTTGATCGTCTGGCTGGGAACCGCCTGGGAGCTGATCATGTGGCTGGGGTGCGCTAATAGCTCTGAGCAGGTCCTCCTCAGACTCGAGCCGCTTGATGATTTCCCGTGGTAGGGATAATGAAGTGAGTCCGACCTTGGGTTCTGTGCCAAACATGGCAGTGTGTGGAGTACGTTTAATCCCCGCATGATAAGACGCATTTTTCATTTCTTGAATGAACTTGATTCCGACAGTCCAATCTTGGGAGTTGTTTTCGGACATCCAAGATATTAACCTGTCTTTAATGTCACCATTTGCTCTCTCCACAGAGCCTTGACTCTGCGGGTGCCTCGGACGCCCGTGCACCATGGCCAGCTCTGGCCACATGACCTTTAACTCTTTGATGACGGCAGCAGTGAACTCCGACCCATTGTCACTTTGCAGTATGGCAGGGGCACCAAAAAGAAGGACGATGTCCAGAATCTGAAACGCGATTTCCACAGCTCTTTTAGTAGTGATGGGGCGGATAACGACGAATTTGGTCAAGTGGCATTGATAGACCATTATCCATTTGTAGAAACCACAAGCTTGGGACTGCAAATCTAAGAGGTTAACCTGACTTCTCGAGTTAAAGTCACTGCTGAGAATGGGTCGAACGACGACTCCTTTGGCAACTGGGCGCTTAGTTTTTTCCTGGCATACTGCACAAAAAGACTTGAACAGGATAATGGCATCCCTGGTGATGTTGGCGTATTTGTCAGCAAGATGTTTTGTCATTCTGTCGCATCCACCATGGCCAGTGGCAATGTGGGCTCTCTTGATGGCGTCATATGTGTCCTCGATAGAGACGTAGTACAATGGCCGCTCATCAGGCGTTTTGCGTCTTTTGATTAGCCTCTCGATGTCACCGCACTGAAGGACTTCGTACCTGCAATAACAAACATGATTGGTGATTGCTAATTGTTCAGTAGCTGTCTAAAATATTTTTTTAATAGCGGCTGGAGCAACTTCGCATTTCCCTGTGATTGGCAATAAAGATGTTATATTTACTTTTTAAAGGGGGAAGCTACGTATGTAACATGTAACAAGTCCTGCCAACCAGTATAAAATCACTTACTTGTTCAGAAGGTAGTAGTATCCCTTGCAAGACTTGGAACCTGTCTTCAGATCCTGTATTGTTTGAAAGTACGCATCCTTTGTTATGAAGAGTCTGTTGTTCTTCTCATATAAATTGTATAATTCTCTTTTGAACAAACTTTCATAGTCAGTGGGCTGCTGCTCTGTTTGCTCCATTCTGATCTGACTGATCTGAATGTGATTATGGTCTGACACCAAGCATCCACAACAGAGAATGTGATTAATATGAACTCGCTCATTGATTGAAACAGGAACATTTTAATGTGATTAATCAATCACTTATTTGCTGAAATATGGATTGTGATTAATCACTCACTCACTCATCAGAGAATGTAACCGGCATTGGTCGAAAACAAGTCTAAACTCTCACTTAGGTCATTTTGTTTGTTGCCTAAAAAGCAATCCAGGCAACAAGTGTAGTATGAACCTCAAAATGTCAGGCAGTATGTGTAGTGCCTAGAGATTTGAGTCATTTCATGAAATGACTGAGTGAAATAGTCATTCGGTTTAATGTCTGAAATGTTCAGTCATTACACTTAATGCCTGGTTTAACATACAGCCTGTAACATACATACTGTGAAATAAAGTAGGCAGCATCAGTAGTCAAACCTGGCACGTGAAGCATCTTTGAGATGCGATTTTCACGCCATGATGAGCGGTGTTGCCCAATTACGAAAATATGGCTGATAAGCACTTGCTCGCTCCTCCGAAAAGGCACTAAATCCACTCTTTTCTCCTCGTTATTTGAAAGCTCTGAAAAGGTTGGGTCTCGCAAAATTCTATAATCCAGTCTGGTGCATCCGTTTAGTTTATTATTATTCTAGAATAAACTGGCCCTGAGGGAAAATATATTTCTTCTCGCGCTTCAATTGGCACAGAAATGTTTTGATTGCTTGAATTAATAATTTCCTCTATTTGGTTAGCGTGAGTGCAGGACAAACATGTTCATATGAACACTGAAACACGGATATTGTCTGGGACCAGAAGTTTACGAAATGACATGTAATGCTGTTCAATACTTATGCCAAACGAACGCAGCTATGAAGTACAGTAGTTTCTGGACCAAATATTTTCACCAAGCGCAGCATTATGAATTGAAATCAAACAAACAAACAAGCGATAAAAAAGCAAATGAAACGAATTCTCAGGGTCGAACGGAAGATAAAGACCACCCGTCCACCACAGAGTTTACTCTGCTGAGCCTGACACGGTGTTGTTATTAATATGTATTAAGCACACTACGCAAACACACACAGACACACACACACACACACACACACAAACACACACACAAACACACACATACACACACATACACACACACACACAAACACACACACAAAAGCACACATACACACACACACACACACACACACACACACACTCACACACGTACGAACGTAAACGTCTAAAACCATGTACTTCCGGTCTTTACATAAAAATGTGTTGCTTATCATCCTCCAACGTACTTCCTGAAGTTGCAAACGCCTGCTGAAGATCATTAACGGTGAAAATTGGGTTCGTGCAGTTTATGAGGCAGCCCTTTAGTGCGCACCTGCCAAGAACAAGTCTGTATTGCCCAAGTTTCTCCACTCTTCCCGTGCAAGAAAACGTTTATTTCCCGTCGTTGGATTTTTGTTGCAAAATCCAAGTGCACACGGAGGCAGAGGTATTTGGAAGTGACGCTTAAAATTTCAATATTCACCTTTAATTGCCCGTAAAAAATGTCCAGAATTTCTGTTTGCCTTGGCGCAATGATCGAATATTTTCAGGGCTTTGAAGATATCAACTTTTATAGCGTTGACTGTTTCTAGTATCGGTTGTGTAAGCGGCAGCGTCTTGTCCACAGTGCATCTGCCAATGTTTGCGTTTTACAAAATCCAATCCTATGTCTGTGTACTCGTTGACGTTAGTGCAACCTTCAAACCTCATCATTCAGAAAGTTTGCCATTAGGTGTTGACGGCATTTTCTTGATTCCCTGATTTTTATTCAGCAAGAATTAGCGTGCAGACAGTACACTGGCGTCTCTTTCTTATGAGTAAACAGTATAAACAGTAGAGCACAGCACTGTCGACAAAACCTGGTGAAAAGAACGAAGAGAAAATGAGCAGTCAAGGCATTACAGATAAGGATGAGCGATACGTTGTCATAAGGACAGGAAACTAGCTTCAGAAGACTGCCTGCTTTCCTGCAGCGACGTCTAAAATACATCTCCATGAAAGAAAAGCGGGGGGGGGGGGGGGGAGAGGGATTTTTTTTTCGTCTGGCACTTCCTCTCCTACATTTCGTCAGGATTTTCACTTCAAAACTGTGCTTATTGCTCTCTGTCCCTCGTCTTGCTGCCTGGAGATACAGTCATGGTGATTCCATCCAAGAAAACTTTTTTACAGCTGTGCCATCACATTCTTCTCTTAAAGATTTCTTACCCCTATCACTTTTTGCTTTTTGCTTCCTCCATCAGTTTCAACTGTGTTGTTTATTTGTTTTGTCATTATTTCCCGATGTCTCGTACGTTTGTGTCATGATGAAAAGGTCTTCCAAGTTCCAACGTCATATAGGCTCTTCATCAGGAAAAGATGCGGTAGGGTATTGTTTGGAACCAGCATTCTCCTTTGTGCTGAAGATGCTGAAGCCCTCGTAGTTAATCGTTCTGCCATTGCATCTGCGTCATTTGTATTCAGATCTCACTTCGGTCTTCCTCGGCCTGGTCTATTCCTGCATCCCCAGCACTGGTACTCCCACCCTCCGCTACACCCCCATCTTTCCTGCCCACTTCCTCATTCTCTCCATCCATGATTGTACAAAGGAGGGTCACCCTGCCATCCCATTGTCTCCGCCCCCGCCATCCTTTGCTGCCTTCCAATCTCTGAGGCAGTGCATTCCCGAGTGCTCTTCCCCTACATCCCCTTTCCTTCTGCTGCCAAATCCCCCCTCCTCCCTTTCCCTGCCACCGTTCCCCCTTCTCCGCACGACCTACCCCCCCTCTTGCCCTTACTCTGTACCCACCCTTCACCGTAAACTTGTCGCCCTTTCTTTTTCAGTGTTCTACGAGTAACTAATTTTTGTGTAACTTACATACCAACCTCCCACCACCACCCTCCCTCCCATTTTCTATTTCTCCATAATCGACCAAAGTCATATTTTCATACATCATTTTGATCTTCAGTTTATTCTTCTGCCTTCACTTTATTATTGATGCTATGGTCATCTCTGTGACCTCTCCCTCCTTCCTATCCATCCATTTCCCCCTCTCGATGTCTATACACTCTCCTTTCTCCATCACCCCACTTCTTCCAAAAACCCCTCCACTTTTTGTCACCACGTCAGCTCAAGGACAGGCTTGACTAACATGAAATCGTGCCTCGGCATGCACAGAGCGGGAGCCCTTCCATCTGCATTTTCAGATCTGTCCTTTCCCCATCACAATTCTTTAACCGACCTTTTATTCCTAAGCTCATTTCGACTGTGTCCTCTCCTACCCCTATACAGCTTCTAATCCCATATTTGCTAAATGTGTTACCTCTTTTCTTCCTTTCTTTCCATTTCCCATACTGACCGGAACCCTCAACTTCAAACGCCATTGCCTCTTGGAACAACCCCCACCCTACCTCCACTTCCGTTTCCTCTACACCGCCTTCTATTGCAATATCATCCTTCCATCCATTCCTTCTCCCCTTCCAATCAATCGCGAAATCCCCTAATCCCAGTGTAACTTACATTCCAATTGTTTTAATCCTCGTCTCCCGTCCACCCAGACCTCCTACCCACCCTTTCCAACCCATCTACATTGCCACTCCGCTGACAGCTAGTCCACCCCACCTCACCTCCTCAGGTCGCCCAGGAGTAGCTCATGACAATGCCGACTGCGTTGAGGAATTCTGGACCATAGCTGTGCAGCGGAGAGCAAACTGCCGCTTCCTCGGTGGACAGAGGACCAAATGGTGAAGGGTCGCTGATATTGCCCTAGACCAATTGATACACTGATAGTTTATCGATCTGCAACCCTCTTGCTCCCCAGGGCAACCCGACAGCCAGGATCCTCATCATCGCGAATGTCCTAGCTGCCACCGCCAGTGGCAGGCAACTCATTTCTCTGGGGAGTCTCCAACCGAGCACATACTCTCAGAAGTCCGTAAAAAAATGAATCCACTTTTGAAGTCATTTTCTCTGACATTGTGAAAGTTCACACCCAAAACACGGGACAAGAAAGAAACATCCCATGAGTAAATTGTATTTATCACCATCTGGAAATCGATCTTGAGGAATGATACATCCTCTCATAGAATTGGAGTGGTTGATTTTTTTTTCGCTACATGAGATAGAAACGGGCCCAGTTGAAGGAAGCATGCGTTGGATTCCCTCTTGTTTACCAGTGATCACCCAAATTGCCGAGTCGACGCCAGTCGTTACGTCTGGGAAGGGGACATTATTTTGCAAGCAAATTGAATTTGCCAAGGCTGCTGCGAGGTAATGTGGTTTTGAATGTCTCCTGACCCGGAGCGTTTCTCGTGTTACAGCTAAGTTTTTCATCTTCTTCTTTGTCTTCTTGGAGGAGGAGGAGGAGAAGGAGGAGGAGGAGGAGGAGGAGGAGGAGGAGGAGGAGGAGGAGGAAGAGGAGGAAGAGGAGGAGGAAGAGGAGGAGGAGGAGGAGGAGGAGGAGGAGGAAGAGGAGGAGGAAGAGGAAGAGGAGGAGGAGGAGGAGGAGGAGGAGGAGGAGGAGGAGGAGGAGGAGGAGGAGGAGGAGGAGGAGGAGGAGAAGGAGGAGGAGAAGGAGGAGGAGAATGAGGAGGAGGAGGAGGAGGAGGAGGAGGAGGAGGAGGAGGAGGAGGAGGAGGAGGAGGGGGAGGAGGAAGAGGAGGAGGAGGAGGAGGAGGAGGAGGAGGAGAAGGAGGAGGAGGAGGAGGAGGGGGAGGAGGAGGGGGAGGAGGAGGAGGAGGAGGAGGAGGAGGAGGAGGAGGAGGAGGAGGAGGAGGAGGGGGAGGAGCAGGAGGAGGAGGAGGAGGAGGAGGAGGAGGAGGAGGAGGAGGAGGAGGAGGAGGAGGAGGAGGAGGAGGAGGAGGAGGAGGAGGAGGAGGAGGAGGAGGAGGAACCGATGTGAATATCTAAAGCGAGTAATAATCTTAACAGTAGTATCGTCTCCATCATAAAACATCACTTCTCGGCGGCCCGTTGTTGGACAGTGACGCCTTCTTTAAGATCTCTAACACTGCAGAAAGACTTGGAAGCTAACATTAAGCTCTGAAGCCCCACGAGGCCTTGCGCATTGTTCGCTGCATCACCTACTTGTGAAGTATTGAATGCCCCCTACACGTGCCCAGGCAGTGGCAAGCGCTCACAGACAGTCGGGAAAGGGGGGAGGACTGAGTGAGTGTAGAGATGGATGGGTTGGGGGAAGGTAAGGGGAGTACGTGGCGTCGCCAACGAGAGGAATCAATGACCATTCGCCTCAGCCCAAGTCCTCGCGAAGATCACCTGGGCTTTTCTTCCCTGGCATCCCTGGCCAGGAAATGGGGAAGGAAAGAGGGAGACAGCTCGCCTTTGATTGCAAGCCTGTAGACGGGGGAAGAAACGGGGCTCATCAGATGTGCTCTGGGTGTCTGCACAGGGAAGGCGTCTCCAGTGATAGCCGTCCCTTCTCTGCTGCCCGGAGCAGTGGCAAGACTGCTGGTGCAAGCACCAGCCATGCGTGGATATGGGAATTCCTTGGTGCGGCTCTGAATGGAGCGAGGCCAGGCAGGGAGGAGAAAGACTTGACAAATTCGTGTTCTTCCACTGAGCGGCCTCCACCATTTCATCAGCCGCTTGAGCGCCCTCAATCCCTGCAGTGAGGATTGAACAGGATTGAATAAGATTGAATTGGATTGAATAGGAAGGGTTGACTCGCCGCTGCCAAATAAATGCTGTTAGAAAGGTAGAGATATTTTGGTCGGCAAAGGAAAAATAATAAAAACCGTGGCAAATACTAGATAAGAGAAGACTTGCATTTTTGCTCGGTAGTTAGGAAACTTGCATTCTTCTTTAGAAGTAAAGTCGAAGTTGAGGCGATGCACCCGAAATTCCTTTCAAGAAAGCTGCAAGAAATGGCACTGCCTTATCGCCTTTCAAAAGAGAATTGTGGTTGTTCTTGCCAAATCTGCTTACGTTCCCTTTCCAGTCCGCCACATTACTTTTGAAAAAATTGAGTGATGTGTGTATCGCCGCTGTTGGGGCGATGCAGTGTGTTAAATCTCTTTGGGCTGTATTTGGTCTTTTGTGGACAGTCATTCCCAGGTCAGATCCTCTGTTCAAAATGGGAGACGAATAGAGAAAGTGTGGGATTAGGGTACATCGCAGTCGTTGGCATCTCATTCTCAACTTTGGTTGCCGGCACGTAAGCAACGGATGTTCTTTTAGTGCAAGTGTGCTCTTTGTTACTATTTTGCTTTTTTTTAATTAAATGAATAAGGGACAGAGTTTTCCACGCAAGATCAACAAAATCTTGGCTGGCATTCAATGAAATATTTGTCGGTCAAACTGTTTATGTTTGCAAACTGGACGTGAAAAAAAGAACCCCAGCTTGGAGAAGTGGCTGAGTTGCAGAACGTGAGACCACTTAATATCCTGGAGACGAAAGGGTGACAACCCCGCAGTCATCATTCATCTGCCCAGTCATTCGTTCGCTTCCGTTACGCATGACTGGACAGGCACGCCCGCTGTTTCCTCTCGGCACTCACACATCTGCATGTTGCGAGCTGGGGACTCTAGTCTGGCCCAGAGGCTGTCAATACGAAATTGCCTAAAATGATTAGGCAGCAGTCTACAGCCTTGTCTGCCCCTCCCCAGAACTCCCTCTAAATGAAAAATATTATTCTTCTGCTATCGATATTCTGTATAGATTCGTTATTTCTCCACCCACATGTTGTCACGCCAGTGACGTATTGGGCCACAGTCCTAGTCCATTCTCATTCCACCCGTACCCTTCATTGGTGGTAACCCCCCCTCCCCCTTCCCTCCCCCTCCATTCCCTCCTCCCTGGCTCTACGCCCCCTTTCCCCTTTGTTAATCAATTTTTCAATCGCTGTTTCTCGTCATTCCTCACCCATCACTCAATATCGCTTCCACCCACTCCCTTCCAATAGCGACCACTTTCTCACAGTTATCCAATGAAACCATTCCCCACTCCAGCCTACTAATCTCCTTGCATGACCCAGTCCTTTCTTTCCCTCTCTGCTTGTGTCCCTGTTATGCTGGAACCACTTAACGCACAATGCTCGCTTAATGGTGCGCTCCTTTGCTTCTGCACTAAGTGGGGACCTGACTGCATGGCGGCCAGTTAGGGTTCCCAATGTAGACTGCGTAGCACGGTGGCCCATTATGGAAGGACTTTGCTTCAGAGAACTGAGAGAATGGAAGTCTGAAAGCCAGTCTGCCCGAGGACCGACGATGGAGTAATGTCGCCCTGACGATGCGACCTCGTCTGCCCCGGGCAGTCTCAGAGAAAGATCACTGTGCCAACCTTCATGATCCGTGTGCGTGTCCTGGTCCATGCTGAGGCAGCTGTCCAGGCACGCAGCTGTGCTCCTGGGGTCGGTTTGCCTTTGGCTGGGAACTGCCTGTGGTGCTTTGTCATTGTATTGCATCAGAGAGCATATTTATGTTAACCCTATATATTCCAAATAAGGGGAGTTAATCTGGAATATTCTGCAGAACTTTAAAGAAATGTCAAGCTTGAAAATACCTCTTTTTCGCATTGTCATTATATTTCATCAGAGATCATCTTTATTTTAACCTTCGGTATTCCAAATAAGGGAGTCAATCTGGAATATTCCACAGAACTTTGAAGAAATGACATTCTGGAACATATCTCCATGTAACTTTGTCATTATATTGCATCAGAGAGCTTTTTTTATTTTAACCTTTATACGCTCCGTGTAAGGGGGTCAACTTGACTATTTTCCAGAACTAAGAGGAAATGTCAAAGCAACATTTTAAATAGAAATGTTGGACGCCCTCAGGCGCTGAAGTGGTGTACCGGCAAGGCAAATGAGCTTTCTAGGATGCCGCAGTCTTCACAAGAACTTGCGCTTCCAGCGATCTTGATATTGGTAACAGTGTTGGACGACAACATCTTTGTCGTCACTGTCATTGTTGTCACGGCCATCAATATCATGATCGCAATTGTTTCTAACACTCTCAGCAGTAGCGTACTTAATGTCACCACTGTTGTCGTTTATTGTCATTGTCGTTGTTATTGTCATAGATACTCTCACCGCTTCCATAGTTGTCATCGTCACCAATGACCGCCATGCACTGCTACTACCAACACCACCGCCGTCACTGCCGCTGCCGCCATCACCACCACAACCACCAATATAACCACCACCGCCATCATCCCCTTCCATTGCTATCACCACCAGGCCATCACTGTAACCACAACCACCACTTACCATAACCATCACTCCATTCACCATTACCAAAAATGCCTTCACCATTCACTATAACCACCACCATCCTCACCGCCGTTACCACCACCACCAAAACCACCTTCACTACCACCAATATCATCGCTACCTCCAACATCACCATCACCACTATCATCACCACTATCTTTAAAGAACGTATAAATCAAGATTCGCACTGAAATAAGGCAATATTTATATTTTCCCTTCTAGAATGAGCAATGATGAATTTTCAATCTCCATTGAAGATCCCTATGCACTTGCTAGCGCTTCATAGCGTAATGTGCGTGAGAGGCATACTTTGATAAAGAACACACTTGCACGAACGCTCACACAAGTACGCGCGCGCACATACGCATGCACATGACTCGAACCAATAAGCATACTTCATGTTTTCCACAAGGGAAACATATTGGTCTGTCGGAAATGAAAGAAATGATGTGCCTCCCCTTGCAGTGGAAATACAGGTAGAATTACTGAATGGTTATATCGTTTGTATGACTCCCACACGAAGAGCTGTAGATAATCCAAGGCAGGACTGCGATGGCAGACGCAGAAGTTACTTCCGATTTGCTCCTGAGCTGCCGAGGCAGGAGCAACATTTGAAGCCAATAGGAAGGAAGCATATGTGATTATCTCCCCTTTGCTTCACTCACGTGACCGGATGTTATTCTCGTGTAACAGCCAGAGCACGTGCTTATCGACCAGCATGAAAGAGAGGCTGCACAGCGGTCAATAGCCTGGTCCCCCACCCTACATACACCCACGCCTCCTTCCTGTGGGCACCCATGCTTCCGTCCCTCCATCTGTGGTTTTGCCTCTTAAATGTCAAGGCAAAATATATTTCCCCGTTTGGGTACTGCATCTGTCTGTCTGTCTGTATGTATGTCTGTCTGTCTGTCTGTCTGTCTGTCTGTCTGTCTGTCTGTCTGTCTGTCTGTCTGTCTGTCTGTCTGTCTGTCTGTCTGTCTGTCTGTCTGTCTGTCTGTCTGTCTGTCTGTGTGTCTGTGTGTCTGTCTGTCTGTCTCTGTCTCTGTCTCTGTCTCTTCTCTTCTCTCTCTCTCTCTGTGTCTGTCTGTCTCTCTCTCTCTCTCTCTCTCTCTCTCTCTCCGCTAACTGCGTCTCAATCTCTCTCGTCACTCTACTATAGTAACATGAAAACGTTCTTTGGACACATCTAGACAGGCATAGAGACAGCCAGACGGGCATGCAGCTGCAAAGCAGATTTTCATTTTTGTTCGATTGAAACAATCAACAACAGAGGATTGAAAGCACCCACTCGTAAATGAAGAGTATTGATCGAGAGCGCTGCAATAGCTGCAGTTGCCTCGGGCTGTCGGGAAACGGTCTGGTTTCTGAGGAGTGACTAGTCAATCCGTTCACGTCCTCAGCGCAAATTAAAACATTTCTCTGCAGCCTGCGCCTCTTCGGCTATAGTTGTACCTTTGGATGGAAATCGCGCCCACGCTCGCACCGAACTCAACGCTCAGCCTCTTGGGAATTAAGGCAAACTAAGAATGTCCGTCTGACACGCTAGGTGCAGTGTCTGCGTTGATCTTTCCATGTGAAAAAACACAAACACAAAAAACAGGGAGTGCGGCGCTGGAATGAAATATTCCTGAGGTCGCCCAGCTTTCCATTTCGTTTCATCGTATTGACAGTGTGATGTGGAAGGAGAGGAGGGAGCGAGGATTCTGGCACTAGAAATGTTATGACAGCGTCCAAGCAAAGAGAAGATGAAAGTCCTCCATTCGATTTTCCACTTTCATGCTTAATTGTTTGAATAAAGACAAATCCATTCACTTTTAAAGAAAATTTCAAATATTTAGGACCTATCCATCTTCAATTTGAGTAATTTTCCTATGAAAGTCATTTACTTGCTACCGATACTACGGATGTACAAATGTAAATTGTTAATTTAAAAAAATTTGAGTTGATATATTGAAACCGAAATTTGTACAATAAAGTCTAGATACTTTCGGAAAAACAAACAAAAATTCTCGAACTCCTTGATTTCATAATAATTTTCATGCATGGACTGATTACTCGAAAACACTGCGGGGCCTCCTTTTCACTTGGACGCTGACATTCCTCGGTAAATATGCTTGCCTTTGTAAACTTTCACTTATCTATGGGTACTTCAACCGCCTGATTGTACTCCTCGGTCACTGAGTCACGACCTATCATCCCAAAACCATGTCATCTCCACGGGAAGCACACACTCGGGCTGCGAAAACTCGAATGAAAGACATTCTTCACAAGTTTCCTCGTCGGCCAATGTTGGTACCCGATTTTACTCTAGGGTGGGGGGAAGCAATGTGAGATAAGCGTCTTTCTCAAGGATGCAGCATTAGGATCCCCGCAGCTTCGAACAGCGACTCACTGGGGCAAGCGACTGCAAGCCAGCACTCTAATTTTAAAGGCCTTCGCACACGAGGCAATTCCACACGCCACACACGGACTGACGAAAATATCTCCCAATGGCAGAGCGCCACTGACGCCTTTGCTCCACTATTGCCAGCCGTGCTTGGCTGCCAAAATGACGCTTGCGAGATTGCCAGGGTAAAATCGTCTCGTGTACGACGGTCTTAATAACGGAGCAACCAGAGCCTAATACAGCATAGGAAGCTACTGTTATGATGAGGAGCTGTCACCTATCCTTCGTCGGTTTCAGATGCTTCAGTACTGAGCACAAGAGGAGTTTGAAA
>JAWQFJ010010526.1:62500-77500 GCA_034096865.1 Theodoxus fluviatilis
TATGTGATGCAGCAAAGCAGTAGAAATGTCCATGTTACACATTCATTTTGTGGTCTTGAGAATTTTCACAGAACAATGTGCCTGTCGTGCCTGAGTTGAAAACTTCAGAATGCATTCAGTTGTTAACCACTTTTCATATCTGTGACGTCCAACTCCCACAGTGACGATTTTCGTAATAATCTCTGCTGACGTTCTTAGCTCTGACTGATGAGCTTGATTTCCTTGGGGGTTCGTCTGACAGCTTGTTCGTCGCCAATAATCGTTTTTCCACTCGTAAAGTTTCCGTGGATTGGTAGCGGATTGCACTGGGACATGCGGGGTAATGACAACTAACCCCATTGCTGCCTAACTCAACACCAGTCGCCCAGGGCAAGAGCTAGCGGATTGAATCCAGCATGCAACAGTTAGATTGAAAACCCTGCTGTCTGACACTCGACTGGATCGATGTGTGTTTCTACAATGGAATTTAAAAAACTTTAATATCATTCGTTTAAGGTGAGCGTTATGCAGTCTTTAACAATCGCAGAAATGTCTGGAAATTGCGTTCCAAACTCACAGCTTGATTGTCACCCATACCGGTGATGGTTGTTCCTCATTAAGCCTTGCAATGACCATAGTCATCAGTGATATTCTTACTTTTCACATGCCTACAGGGAATTCCTTACAGTTCTCTATCATGCACACTCCACTTCCAGAACAGAAAGTTTGGTGTATTCTTCGTAAGTGAATGAGGCGCCCTCTAGTGATAATTCATTTACCGCCAAATGTTGTTTTCGCAGCTGTGATTGGATTGATCTGATTGAATGTGCCCTCTGTCGTTCTTTGAAAGTAGGTCTACCTTTTGTGGGACATGGAAGGTGTGCGATGTTTTCAATGTATGGTTTATTGTTGCTGTTTTTGTCTTTGTTTTCGTTTGTGTTTATGAATCTATCGCCCACTTGTCAGAGAAAATATGTATTGTTACTGGACCGCCGCTCGCTCATTTCCGTCTAGGGGGTCAAACCACTGCAGCCGGTCCCGCAACACGCAAACACCCAAATTATGACAGGGAAATAAACTTGTACGACATTTATTTACTCCCAGTGTGAGATGAAGGTTTGGACAAAACCTAGTGGCAGCCAGTCCAACTAACTCTGAGGGAGACAGGTCCATTCAAGGCGGAAAAGGGAGAGTTTCTTGCAGCTGTTAGTGGAGATGGAGCATCACATAACAACTCGGTCAAACTGATTCATGTGAGGAAATACCTTGCTGGTGAACTCTCTTTGGTTCCAGGGAGTTGTCTTTCTACTTCAAATACTTGTAGCTGTCGGGCGTAAAGCTGTTACGTCGTTGACAGCAACGTTCATAAGGGCGTTCTACCCATCACTCCATGAATTAGCCTCCTCCGTCCCGGAACATCGAACTCGGCCAGGCTGATAAAACAGTTCAGCCCTGCAGTTGAGATCCCTCAACTACGGTGTATCCGTCACCACTTCTCTTCCACTCCATATCTCTTACTTCCCGTTCTTCTTCAACTTGTCCTTCTCTCTCGTTGTTCCCAATCTGTTCTTCTGAAGTCTCTAATGACATTCGTGACGTCATTCTTTTCCAAATTGTAAGCACCATACTAATAGCACAAAAATCACGTGCCAATCATTTGACATACAATCCATAACCCACACATCCGTAACAGTATAGTTACCATTCTGGGCCTGTATGCACGTCAGAAGCGGTTAGCATAAACGCGTTTTGAGCTTAAACGCGGTTAGCTACACGGGCCCTACAGTCTGGGCCTGCAGACGTTGGTCCGTTTAGTGGACTAATCGCGTTATCGGTATGCACGTCAATCTGGTTAGCCTATCCTATACGGATTTTCGCGTATAAAGTTATCGCACCTCCGAGGTCCGATAGAGGGCCTAAACGCGTTTTTCCGAGCACGACAGCGGCGTCTTCTGCGAAGAAACAGGATTTTCCGTAACCCGGTGGGGATGGAGGGTGGGGATAGTGGGTGGGGATGGGAGGTGGGGATGGCGGGTGGGAATGGGGGGTGGGGATGGGGGTGGGGATGGAGGGTGGGGATGGAGGATGGGGATGGGGGGCGGGGAGGAGGAGGAGGGGAGGAGGGGGAAGGGTAGCAGGAGGGGAGGAGGGGAGGAGGACGGGGGGAGGAGGACGGGGAGGGGGAGGAGGGGAAGAGGACATAAAGGAGGGGGAGGAGGGGAAGAGGAGGAGGGGGAGGAGGAGGGGGAGGGGGAGGAGGGGAGGAGGGGGAGGGGAAGAGGGGAGGTGGAGGAATGTGGGGAGGTGGGGGAAGTGGAGAGGGAGGAGGGGGAAGGGTAGCAGGAGGGGAGGAGGGGAGGAGGACGAGGGGAGGAGGGGGAGGAAGAGGAGGACGGGGAGGGGGAGGAGGGGAAGAGGACGGGGAGGGGGAGGAGGGGAAGAGGAGGAGGGGGAGGAGGACGGGGAGGGGGGCGGGGAGGAAGAGGGGAGGGGAAGAGGGGAGGTGGAGGAATGGGGGGAGGTGAGGGAAGAGGAGAGGGAGGAGGGGGAAGGGTAGCAGGAGGGGAGGAGGGGAAGAGGACGGGGGGAGGAGGGGGAGAAAGAGGAGAGGGAGAAGAGGGAAGGGTAGCAGGAGGGAAGGAGGGGAGGAGGACGGGGAGGGGGAGGAGGGGAAGAGGAGGAGGGGGAGGAGGACGGGGAGGGGGAGGAGGGGAGGAGGGGGAGGAGGAGGAGGGGGGAGGAGGAGAGGGAGGAGGGGGAAGGGTAGCAGGAGGGGAGGAGGGGGAGGAGGACGGGGGGAGGAGGGGGAGGGGGAGGAAGAGGAGAGGGAGGAGGGGGAAGGGTAGCGGGAGGGGAGGAGGGGAGGAGGACGGGGGGAGGACGGGGGGAGGAGGACGGGGAGGGGGAGGAGGGGAAGAGGACGGGGAGGGGGAGGAGGGGAAGAGGAGGAGGGGGAGGAGGACGGGGAGGGGGACGGGGAGGAAGAGGGGAGGGGAAGAGGGGAGGTGGAGGAATGGGGGGAGGTGGGGGAAGAGGAGAGGGAGGAGGGGGAAGGGTAGCAGGAGGGGAGGAGGGGAGGAGGACGGGGGGAGGAGGGGGAGGGGGAGGAAGAGGAGAGGGAGGAGGGGGAAGGGTAGCAGGAGGGGAGGAGGACGGGGGGAGGAGGGGGAGAAAGAGGAGAGGGAGGAGGGGGAAGGGTAGCAGGAGGGGAGGAGGGGGGAGGACGGGGAGGGGGAGGAGGGGGAGGAGGAGAGAGAGGAGGGGGAGGGGGAGGAGGAGGGGAGGAGGACGGGGGGGGGAGGAGGGGGAGGAGGGGGAGGAAGAGGGAAGGAGGGGGAGGAGGACGGGGGGGGGGAGGAAGGGGAGGAGGACGGGGAGGGGGAGGAGGAGGAGGGGGAGGGGTAGAGGGGGAGGGGGAGGGGGAGGAGGACGGGGGGGAGGAGGACGGGGAGGGGGAGGGGGAGAGGGAGGGGGAGGAGGACGGGGAGGGGGAGGGGGAGGAGGAGGAGGAGGGGAGGAGGACAAGGGGGAGGAGGAGGAGGGGGAGGGGGAGGAGGACGGGGGGGAGGAGGATGGGGAGGGGGAGAGGGAGGGGGAGGAGGAGGGGGAGGAGGAGGAGGGAGAGGAGGGGGAGGAGGAGGAGGAGGAGGAGGAGGAGGAATGTTGAATGCATTAATAGTTCGTGCATTGCAAAATTGGAAATGCGGGTCAATGCACCTTCACGTGAAAGCACCTGTCAGTGGATTTCGTTGCGATATAACAACAATGTATTCCGCGCGTCAGCTATAAATAGACGTGCGCGAACTTGGAAGATCGGCGTGTAGATGACCTGCATTTCCATTTGTAAAAGATAAGCGCTTTAACGACCTATTGATGCAATCAACATACAGCTTTGATAAATTAATGCTGTTCATGGCTTATATTTTCTTTGGATGGGTTTGTAGTGTCCCAATATACAGCTTTTCCCGTGCGAACCGTAGACAGCGTGTGTGTGTTTAGCTATACGTCTCCGTTTAGCGCATTGTGCATACCAAGTCCAGTTAGGGCTTATACGCGGTTAGGGCCCGTATAGCTAAACACACACACGCTGTCTACGGTTCACGCAGAAAGGCTGTATATTGGGACACTAGAAACCCCATCCAAAGAAAATGTAAGCCATGAACAGCATTAATTTATCAAAGCTGTATGTTGAATGCATCAGTAGGTCGGGAAAGCTGGTACATGTTACAATTCGAAATGCAGCTGCAGGTCAACATGGCGAAGAATCCGTGGCGACGGCTCCACTGCTTACATTGCGTGTTCGCACAGAAATCGCTGTGTTTGGGGGATACTAAAACCCCATCCAAAGAAAATGTAAGCCATGAACAGCATTAATTTATCAAAGCTGTATGTTGAATGCATCAATAGCTCGTGAAAGCTCCCACGATTTAACATTGCAAATGCAGGTCGACGCGATATAGAGATAGATCTACACAAGAGCGTCTGTTGCCATGGCTTGGCACGAAAACGAGGCGCGGAGCAAAGGGACGTAACTCTAAATTCTGACCCCGCTTCGCGTAATGAAAATCGATTGAGTTCGCGGTGTCAGCAAAGACCCTCTACAATTGTAGAGGGTCTTTGGTGTCAGTTCCAGAATGTCTGGCCGACGAAATCTGAACTTACAAAATACTTCTTGGTCATCGTAAGTGTCGAAGGGATTAGTTCGGTCCCGGAAAATCTTGTTTCTTCGCAGAAGACGCCGCTGTCGTGCTCGGAAAAACAAAACGACCGCCATATATTTACACGCGTTTAGGCCCTCGGAGTTGCGATAACTTTATACGCGAAAATCCGTATAGGATATGCTAACCAGATTGACGTGCATACCGATTGTTCCCGCCTATCCGCCCGTATAGGGGATAAACGCGATTAGTCCACTAAACGGACCGACGTGCATACGGGCCCTGATTACAATTTGGCTTTAAACACTGAATATGGTTACCGTCTTCGACACATCTATCATCATACGGTCAAATGCAAATGGCCGGAAGTGGAATTTTAGGATAAACAATATTTCAGATTTGACATCTATTTAAAAAACACAATATATTTCTATATTATCCCCTCTTCCCTTTCTGTCTGACACATCACGGAATAGCGTTTGCTACGCTTCCTGCAAGAAAGCGGCAGTCCCACTCTCCGATCTAACCGAAGCAAGCAAACGAACAGTGCAACACACATCCTATGTCTCTCCCCAGTTTCCGGCTGCTAAGTAGGTCGCCAGACATGCGCAGGAAATACAAAATGATTTCACTGTCATGAGCAGTTTGAGTGGCACGTAGTGTCTGGCGGCTCTTCAGGACCGGATATCTTCCAGTTTTCAGCAGACGTCTCCAATCGACTCCTGTCTCTAGTCTGTCCCTACTCCCTCTAGCTCTCTTTGTATGACTCCCCACCGTCACCCCTTCCTTAACCTCCTCCGTTGACCCCTCGGCTTTCTTCTCATTGTTTTGCCATGTCAACCCAACCCCTCCTTGCTGTCTTGGCCTGAACTCTCGTCCAGGTACCCGCATCCCTTTTCACCCGCCCTACTGTCACGTTACACACACACACACACACACACACACACACACACAGACACACACACACACACACTTGCACACACACACACACACTTGCACACACTTGCACACACACACTTGCACACACACACTTGCACACACACACACACACACACACACACACACACACACACACACACACACACACACACACCTTTGCACAGACACACATACACGCACAAACACACAGACACACACACACAAACACACACACACACACGCACACACACACACACACACACACACACACACACACACACAGCATCCTCCCTTAATCCTCCTTCCCATCCCAGTTTCTCTGTCTTCGCATAAACGCTCTTTGCCTAGACCCTGGCTTCCCCGTCTGCCTCGATATTTGGGCATGACCCTTCGCCCGGCTTCGTTGTTTTGTTCCAATACTGGCCTGATCCTTTACTTTCTGCTAGCTCCTCACTCTATAACACTCACATACCTCAACCACAAGCCTCGCCTTGATTGTTTTTAGAGTTGAAAACATGAGATAGAGCTATATCCGTGACGAGAGGAACAAGTGCAAAGGTACACGAGGGCCGGGGTTATAGAGGGAACGAGGGTGCACGTGCAATTAAAGGAGCTACAGAATAAGCAAGAGCAAATACAGGAATGGGGGGGGGGGGGGGGGTTTATACAAAAAAGCTGGAAACAAAATGACATTTAGTGCTGACGTTGTGAAAGAAGTTCGAACGTTTAACGTTCTTTTAAGGGCGGCGGCAGCTGTGGGGTTGGCTTGAGCTCTGCGAGACTGGTCTTCCCATCTAGAAGGGAGACAACTAATGACGCAGTCTTGAATGCTCGCTGCCTCAGCGTCGGCCATTAGTCCCCAGGCGACATAGTGCAGACAGCGCTACTCCACGGGGAATTCTGCAGAGGACCTTTGGTGTCAGACGCAGAGCTGTGTGTCAGGGAGATAGTCTCGCCGCAAGACGTAGATGTATAAGTGTCTCCTTGAAGAATCCTGGGTGGTTTTGGCGAATGAAAGGGGGGGGGGGCGATGGGGGATCATTATCATGAGTGTCAGTGTTGTTGCTGTTGAAGTCGTCATCATCATCAACATCATAAATAGGAAAGGAAGAAGGAAGAAGGTGTCCCGAATACAAAATAGAACGAGGAGGAATGGAAGCAACTAGAAATTGGCAACATGATTTAGTGCTGAATTATTGAGTTCCTGCAAACGCCAAGAAAGCGGCCAACCTCCATCGTTTCCTCTGAGAAGGCTTTGTTCCTGTCTTCGAGATGGAACGACAGGAATGATTACCCTTCTCTTCTACGAAAGATGGTTTTTTGCTCAGGGTGTGACTGGACTTCCTGACTTCCTCGTGCGGTGCCCTTTACCATAATGAAAACGAACCCCATCCATTGGTCAGACAGGAGAGCTTGCTGGTGCGCTAATGATGGCCACATTCGGGAAGTGTTGCCTGCCAGACAGGATCATTAATTAGTTTGGCCGCAGCCAGCGCCTCCAGCGTTTGTTATCTTGACGATCCTTCCCGTCTGACGCCGGAATCCTGATAAGGTTTGGTCCTGACTGACCCGTCATCCGCAACACAGAGTGGTCGATAACCGCCCAACCTGACTGAGAGGACAGGTGTTTGTGGAAAGGTGGAGAGAGAAGTGATCGGGGAGGAGGGTGTAGTACAGTTTTCTGTGGAGACTTAGAAGGGGGTTAGAGGGGCAGTGAAGGCAAGCGAAAGACAACGATGTCAATACAGAGAGAAACGTTGGTCATGGTCGAACCCAAACTCAGGAAAAGTTAAACCGATGAGTGGTCTTCTTGTGACCTTTTTGTTTCCCTTATCTTGTGCATTCAAGTCTCCTTGTGAGATGTATGTTATTACCTTATTATCAAGAGTGCAGAATTTTGCAAGCATGTCTGTCCGTTTCATTGTGAGCAGGTGTGATGCTTTCTTGTGACTGCTGCATGTGGAATGCAGAAATATACTGTAGCTACAAAGAAAGATTAGTTTGATGGTTAAAACATTTTACTCAACCAAAAGAAAACAACGTATTTCCACTTGGTCAGCTCACACAAAAGATCGCTTTCAACGCTCTCTCCTCTTTTCTGTTGTGCTGGAATTCAGGTGATGCACACTTAAAGCGGGTTTCGACACTGTTCTCTCTGCTCTTGTAAGTCTTCTGGACAAAGGGGTCACGAGTAAAGGCTTACTTTTACAAAATAGCGGAAGACTGTCACCTGAGGGCTAGGCAAGATGGAGTGAGGGAAGCTGCGTGAGAGTGAGACAGGCGACAGCAATCTGATAAGGACTGCACGAGACCACCCAAGGACCTCCTACGTCACGTGCCAGTGTCTTCCTCCCTGGTGTGCAGACTGATGACCCCAAGGAGGCCCTCCATCAGATCTCTCAGTGCGGGTGTGACCTCAGCAATATTTCTTTGACCATCGATCGCCTCTCCCTTGTAGGTGGGGCTTACTTCGTCGCGCTGTTCCGCTGTCTTTTACAGTGACTGTGCTTGATGTTGCCTTTTTACCTCGCGTACTTAAAAACCTTAATATATTGCAACAGCGTTGTCGTCAATTTGAAAAAAGAGACCTCTCTTTCGCCATGCCATTTGACAGCCTCATTGTCAGTGCCTCTAGAAAGGCATGGTTGAGTGTTGTTGATTCCGCAGTCTTTGCTTTTTTTAACTGCCTGATTTTGAGCGAAGAAACAATGGGTTGACTGACTGGCCTGGTGCTCATTTTCCTCTTTGTTTTAATTTTTTAAAATAATTAGTTCTAAAACGTGTATATAGAGTTGCATGTCGGGTGATGAAAGGACATCGGGAGGAGTAAGATACAAATTACTATTGAATAGGTGTTCCTCTTGTAGATGAAAAAGATCGCGATCCAACCGGAATGCATTCTGATAGGAGTTCTTCATCAGCTATCATTCACTGAATACTATTTCAATAATTATGTTTCTTTGTCAATAAATCATTCGCACCCAATATATGTTCATCGATACAACCGTTGCTCTAAATCATTAAAAAAAATCATTTAATGGTAAAAAGAAGATTAAACAAAAACATTTCTTTTACATGGACCGCAGTCTATGTTTGCAAAACTGCAGAAGACTTCTCAATGGCTTTTGTAATTCTTAAGCGCCTCTGCAGTGAATCCCGCTGAGATTCCCAAGACTTCAATCAGCCAGCCCTCGACTGAGGCCGTCAACTTGCACTGCACTGGTGCATTCTTTATCGGCCAGCTCTTTCAAAGACTTTGAAGCAGCCTGCAGGTCAGTCTATTCTCAGATTCCAGAGGCGTCCTCCACCAAGTCTGCTAAGGCTCCCCGCGCTGCTGAACCACCTGCAACCGCGGCTCTCGAAAGACAGCGCTGCCAGGTTCCTGGCTCTCTGACAGCGACCTGCAGGATGCTAGGGGGAATGGCTCCTTCTCCTGCAGGATACCGCGTCCTTGGGACTGTGCTTTGATGTGTGTCAGTCAGGCTTTGAGCAGTGTGTTTCATTGGAGCGTCTTGGAGGACTGCTGTTGATGTTATGGAAAAGTATTGCAAACGATGGCGCGAAAATTAATAATCATGGTCGGCAGTGAGTTTTGATAGAGATGGTGAACACATGTGCGCGTATACTTTGGGGTCTGTAAGTTCGTATTTTTGTAAGTGCTTGAGTACGTTTCTGTGCATTTTCCCCAGTATCATAAACAGAAGATGCCCTCTGTTCAGGAAACTCATCACATTCATATCTCTTTGGATTACTTTGAACGATTTGTGGATCAAATGAAGGTTTACAACCGTGCAGCATTGAATTCTGCATTTAACCTCGTGGGCCATTCTACCTCGCTTAAATGAGTTTGGTGGCTTTTGGTTCACAACGCAATACCACAACGGTCTCAGGGTGAACAAACAGCACTATTTTTGACAGGATTATATCTTCGTCATACTGTTTTGCTACAATTCGCATGCATTTCTCTGGGGCACGAGGCACCAGTGGTGGTAATTGACCATGGCGTGACCAATAGACGCTGTGAGCGTCTATCCCCTAGATGGCGCGTACTAGACTCCCCTGGCCCACCCTCTACATCACAGCCGCCCTCTAGAGACCCGCTGCCTGTTGCCCTTCTCCCTCTCTGACACTCGTGGCAGTCTCCGAAGGTCTGCCCCTTCACTCCCACCCCATCCTCTACCCCCGCCCTTCGCCATTTTGCGTCAGCATCCTGACTCGGCGGGAATGCAGTTATGGTGGCGCCTCTCTCTCTCTCTCTGTGTCTCTCTCTGTCTCTCTCTGTCTCTCTCTCTGTCGTTTTCTCTCTCTTGTCGTTCTCTCTCTCTCTCTGTCGTTCTCTCTCTCTGTCGTTCTCTCTCTCTCTGTCGTTCTCTCTCTCTGTCGTCTCTCTCTCTCTGTCGTTCTATCTCTCTCTCTGTCGTCTCTCTCTCTCTGTCGTTCTCTCTCTCTGTCGTTCTATCTCTCTCTGTCGTTCTCTCTCTCTCTCTCTCTCTCTCTCTCACTCACTCTCACTCTCTCTTTGACTCCCAACGCTAGAGGGCGTCGCGCCTCTTGGTTGTTGCCTGGCAACCGGGGCCACCGTGTATATCTTGCAAAACAAGATGCTGCCCCCGGCAAGTAAACATGCATGTGCTGCATTTCCTCTTACACATATGCCGAAGCATGATTCAAAGATAAATAAAACAAATCTATTTCAGAACTTGAAATGCATTGAAATATGACAGTTGTGAAAAGAAACATCAAGGCTGTGAAGAGAGATAAGGACCCTGTCTTTCATGTTTTTGTTCTTCAAACTGTTGCATGAATATTCGTCTGCTGATTGCTAAACACTTGCTGTTCGAGTGGGTAAAAAGTAAACACGTGGTTATAAATAGCGACACACACCAATGTCTCAAACAGCTTCACGTTTAGTTCTAACTTATAACTTTTTATTGACTTTTACTTGTGGAAATGGAGTAGTGGGGTGTGCATGTTTGTTCATGGTTCCATATCCTGCTGGGATATGCCCAAAATATAAAGGTACAGCTGAACATTTAGTTATTTGAATCATCATCTATGTCAGCTTTTTTTCCTTCGTGATTTATTGGAAGGTGTGAAATTAATTTGGCTTGATGCTGAGCAATTGTTATTGTTAACGCCTATGAATTGTTGTGTCCTTCCATTCTTTTAAACTGTCAAACTGACGAAACGACTTCATGTCTTCATTTATTAAACATAGGATACTTTTCATCTCTTGCTGACGCCTTGTGCACAGCCCTCGAACGTCCGCAGTCTGTTCTGTACCACGTGTGGTCTTTTTCCCGTACACCAGCAAGTCATCTGCTGTCGGCTACAGGTCTTGTTTGTTTTACAACGTCTGGTTATCTTGAGCATGTTTGTCTGTCTAAACATGTAACCTCGCTTGCCCCCCCCCCCCCCCCCCCCCTCTCACCTGTTGGCCCTCATCGCGTTTTGAACTTCCTGTCACAACACAGAGAGTTTCTGTCACCCGCACACATAGCACATATCAGCTGCTCCATATCACCCCCACTATTTTCCCATTCTACTCCGCCATCCTGGTTCTCTCTACACTGCTCCCGCTCTTTTGGGATAGACAGAAAAAGGATGCAGACTTCAAGCTTGATGTATGAGTTCAGGCGATAACGCAGCGACGGAGCTACGATGGAAAATGAAATCATGGCATATTAGCTCATTGATTGCCCATCGAATTCGATTATGCATGTATATCACTGTACTTCAACATTATTTAGGTCCGGAATAGCTCGCAACATCTTCACCCCGAAGCTCCACCCCCCTCCATGTCTTCTTTAAACTAATACAGAGGCACAGAAGGGTGTATTGGGATTGATGTTACAAGCACATGACCAACCTCCCCGCCTTTCCTTGCTCTGGTCACCAGGTGTCCTCTAGCCCGCCCAAACACCGCTGACTCTTCTTGCATGAGTGTACGTCCCTCTGTCCTGTCTGGTTAAAGCGAACCGAGTTTGCCAGGAAGGAGTGACAGAAGCAGCTTCATTCAGTCTTTGCAGCGTCTCTGTCTGGTCGGACACACGCACGCACGCACGACCGCGTGGATGGGCGGACAGGCAGAGAGACCGACAGAGGCAGAGACAGAAATGGAGATAAAAACAGAAGCAGAAATTGAGAGAGAGAGAGAGAGAGAGAGAGAGAGAGAGAGAGAGAGAGAGATTCATTTCGAAAATACCTGTAATGTTGTTACTCATTCCCGTGGCACATCTGCATTACGGCCTCCAAAGAGAAACAACATCATAGCAGTAACCTCATCTATGTCATCTTCCACAACTGCGCACCATTACCATCACCACTCCATCATAATTTCCGCCACCTCCTCCGCTCTTCCACCCTTGTGTTCTCATCTGACCCGTGTCTGATTTCGACCCTGACCTTTGAACCACCCCCTTTCTGGACAGGATGGCGAAAGAGGAAAACTATCATTCATTTCAGACGTTCCATGTCAGCGTTCCATATGGGGAGCCGGTTGTCGTGGCAGCGCTCGTAATTTCCGGTCTGGGATCCGGGGGGTGGCGGCCTGAGACGATCTCACCCAGGATGCTGGGACTGTGTATAGGTAGAGGCTGTGATACGACAGCAGTGGCTGTGCCTGCAGCACTTCATGCGGACAGAATGACCACCAGTGTGCTGTCGAGGACTAGTATAACTGTCCCTCATTGCACTAATACTGGAAATATTATTCACTTATCTTAGCTTCATGGTCCACCCCGAATCCAAAAACACTTCATTTGTTTCCTCATCAGAAATGTTATGGAAGAATATCTGTTCTTACATAAAAATGACGGAAACTGTTAGATTGTAGTTCGTAGTCGCTTACGTTGATCATCATACACTTCAAAGTTATTGATTGGTTATATGTGGCTTTGCTAATGTGACCCCCACAAATGGTTTTCCCTTTATTATTACATGTATAATTATTATTTTCCTTTTCTATTGTCTGTAGCAGACGACGTTTTGGGCCTGTTCTCGATTTCTAAATCTAATTACCTCCCCTTACTTGGATAGGTATGTCGTCACGGGATTGTGACGTGTAAGAGGGAGGAACGGTTCGGAAAAGGATTTGTGCCCGAGCGGATTGGGGTGATCTGCGTTCCGTTGGATGGTGTGTGGAAGCGGTCCTGAGGTAAAAGAATTTGAGAGTCTGAGGAGGAGAGTGATACTACTGCGGAGATGGAGGACGAAGACCGATGAGATGACTGAAGTTGAGGTGATTGAAGTTGAGGTTATTCAAGACAGTTGAAGTTGATGTTGAAGTTGGTTGAAATAAAGAAGATAAGAAAATGGAATCAAGCAAGCGCGGTTGTCCCTCGATCTACTCTCGCTCCTCTCGCTCTCGTCCCCTTTCTGTCGACCATATCTGGTCACACTAATATTTGCGTCCTTCATAACATCTCAGTTTCTGACTTCGCTGACTGCATAGTGGAATGTTCTAACAGTACCACTAATGGTCTACATCAATAATTATAGACCAAATAAATTGATAGAGAATAAAAACATTCCAAACGTATACTGCAAAACTTTCACAAGGCAGTGATCAACAACAACATTTAAGTATAACACATAACTTGTCTATGTCGAAAAGAGCAACCACCCAACAACGTAATCACTGTATACGATATACTTCCATTTGCAACTGTATCTACCCGTAGGGGTTTGGATTTCAAAGACGTGTAGAAACTCCAAGGCCTCCATGAGTTTAGCTGCTACGTGCTCAGTGCGTTGACTGCTTTACATCCATTTGCGATGATCGATACACAGTTGCTGCAACATCTCTCGTCGACTCGAATACAATTATGAAGACTGTTTATGCCTCCTTGTTCCATTGAAAAGTCCGGGGGGGGGGGTGGGGGTGGGGGGGGGGGGGGGGGAGTACTTTTGTTGCTGAACATGCAGTTCTAGTCAGCCTTTCGTGACGATGTTGCCGCAAACTTTGCGCTTGCAGTTTACAGGTCCGTGTAACTTGCGATTTGGATTCTAATAGATCACAGCTGAAAGGGGCAGGTTAATTGCGAGGCAGGTGAGATTGCTAAGCTGACTATGCTGGGTGGAGGGAGGCGTTGCGAGTAAATTGCCTCGACCAAGCTCCTATTCCCACGACTGCCCGGCATTATCTATTGCTCCTGTATGAACAGAGCACCATGCCTCCCTCGGTCGGTCAGTAAAGGCAGCATGAACTGCTAGTGATGAAGCTTTACTCTGGCTCTGCTGCACTGACTGGTGCTCCGTCTCCTGTAAGCAGTCTCTCTGTGCGAATTATTTGTTTTCTTGCCCATCCAGTCACGAATCCTCGCAACGGTTAGGACTGCCATTCTGTCAAAAGTAGAGCGGAAAATGTGGGAGCGTGCCTGCTGATTTCGTGGGTTTGACCAAGACGAAGATGGGGTCGAGAACACCGTACCACAAGGTTTATTTCGTTCGTGCATGTACGCAAAACAAAATTTCCTTTACACCATTCCGCAACGGATCTCGCTTTTCTAAGTTCCATAACACTGAGCGCCACCTCCTCCTATTTGGAAAAAAAAAGATTCTGCCTCGAATAAATTGTCTCTTAAAGGAAGAACATGAAGGGCGGACCGATGCAAGCCGCAGCTGAACGTCTTCACCGCCTCCGTGGAGTCCCTCAAGAGACAAAGAAAAGGCGGGCTGCCTTGAAAGGCGACCGCGGACGTAATGGTCTTCTTCCGATGCGGCCAGCTCTCCTGAAGTCAAAAAATGGCTGCCTGAATCGCCTCAGCGCCCTTGGTCGATTGGCGCGTGGGATTGGCCTGCCGCTCTGAAAAAAAAACAGGCCGACCTTGCAAATTGGATTGTTTGCCGGAAGCACGTCCTCGGCGACTCCTGGGCATTGGGTTTCGCCCTCGACTGGGAAGGCAGAGGCCAGAGGACTGGCCTTGAAGAGGACCAGCCGTGACCTGTGTCGCATGGTCAGTAGGTGACAGCGATGTTCCAGCCAGCCGTGCATAGGCCTTGTCCATGATGACTCTGTACTGCTCTACTTGATCGTGGTGTGTGTGTGTGTGTGTGTGTGTGTATGTGTATGTGTGTGTGTGTGTGTTTGTGTGTGTGTGTGTGTTTGTGTGTGTGTGTGTTTGTGTGTGTGTGTAGCACGTAACATGGCCTCTTCAAAGTGGCTACAATGTCATGGGAAGAAGACGTACCTTACCATTGAAGAGTACGGTGGGTTGTATGGGATATTGATGTGGCCTGTGATTATCGGTTTCACTGACTATCATGTCTACTGCAGTTGTTGTACGATCTCTGCTTGCTGTTTACGCCTCCGTTCGGCATGAATCGTGCTTACTTTGAATTAACCTGTCAACGAATTCACTGTATGAAACCACATTGTGTTCGCTGTACAAATATATTGAAACACAAAATGTGTATTGCGCATGAAATGTGTGCAGAAGACAGC
>JAWQFJ010010526.1:82500-95000 GCA_034096865.1 Theodoxus fluviatilis
TTAATTAATAAATATATAAAAAAATAATAATAATCATAAATTAAACAATAATATCAGAATTAGTAATTATATATTGCAGTGCATAAATTATAATGTCTACAGCCTCTAACATCTAACATAGTAAATGTCGAAGTGCTGCTTCTTAAAAAGAACAAACTTCTTTGCTGAAAGGCAATGTCTATCACATGTGGCAATGAAAGAGTTAACCAGATTAAGAAATGATAAAGCAGTGTATTTTTTAAAAACAAAAATAAAAATAAAAACAGTTGCAGTAAACACATATAGGCCTATTAACAAAAATAGAAATTGTTAATTCAAAATAAAACTTACTCATATAGCTTCCAGTTCACGTTAGGGCCATCCATGGATAGCTGCAGAAGCTTGCGATGACCAAACTCGAGGATCACGGGCTCAAGGCGCTCATGAAGGTCAACTGCTGCCGCATGCCCCATGAATTCTGAACGAAGGTAGTTTGTCGCCACCACATTATTCTCCCACACCCTCACATGGATATCCAGCTGCTTTTGCTGCAGATCATCATTCAGGCTCTCGTCAAATAACAAGACGTAGGATGTCTCAGATTTCACTCTGTCCTTCAGTTCATTAAAGAAATGGCGAGCGATTCCAAATGTTGACAAGTATGACGACTTCCTTTCTCCACACTTGTAACTGGCTGCAATCTGGCTGTCAGGAAACATTGCTGCAAACACTTTGCCGTTGTCTTCACATGATTTATAGCTGTAGTGGCTGCTGACCGCTTTCAATGTCCAGATTATTTCAGCTTTGAAAGTATCTGTGCTGGAAAATGGCTGAGCAGAAGAAGGCCTGGTACTGACAGTAGAACTACTAGTCGCAGCATGGGTTACAGTTGAAGTTGAAGGCCCAGTCTTTTCGAGAAATGCGGACATGGGCACGGCAGGTCTTGAAGCTTTTACAAAACGTTCATGTTTTGCCCCCTTGTGGTGCGCCAGTACAGAAGAATGACCGCCAGCAGCAACATCAAAAGTTTTTTTGCACACTGAACAATAAGCTTTCCGGGTGTTTCCCTTTGGATCACGTTGCAGCCACTCTCTGAATTCGGCCGATTCCAACCACTTATCATTGAATAAACACCTTCCAGGCATCTTTCAGTTTCCAAAATGGCGCAAGTTTCACCGGCACAAGCCACCACCACTAACTAGCAAGAGGTAAATTTATCAGGGGAGGTCACTCCTGCATATAGGGGGTCAGAGTCGCTTCCCTTCTGCAAAAATGCTGGTAGCAGACGCTTTGTTGGCGACATCGAAATGAAAATGTCATTTTTTTCTCAGTTATTCTTAAACTAAAGTACTGCTTTGAAATTATTTCAAGGAAAATCCCATTTTCGAAGGACTTTTAAGCACCTTGCTAGTAAACTGATAGAAAACTTTAATTTCGAAGGACTTTTAAGGCCTTAAAAAAGGGGTGTCAAAATCTAAGTACTTTTAAGGTTTTTCATGACCTGTACGAACCCTGACTGTATATTACAGATAACATCATCACCGTAATCTCAACGACATTTGCATGGGAATACAGTATACGAGTTCTTGAAACGGGATGCCAATGCCTGAATGAAGAAGTGGGCGGACGCCAGACTTATGAACCACTTACTCTAATCTTAGCACGGATCGGCTTGTATCGCGGCTAGAAACTTAACTACACGTTCATGGGTTGATGATTAAAATGACCCTATGGCATTTCTGGATGTATGGGATGAATACACGCAAAAATATATTTACTATTGATATTCTTTCATCATGTCAAAAATGATGCCATTAGTGCATGTGTTTTTTACCCAGACCTTCCTCTCCCATAGTATCTAGAACTCTTCAAAGAGTACAGTTGCTTTTATGCACTTTTAGTAAGGACAGCAGTACGGAAACCATTCGGGCCATTGCTGTTCTTGAAACCACTGGAGATTCGTGAATTGTTTCCCACAACTTTGAGGTGGTCTTGGATGTCATGTGTGCGTGATGCTGATTTTATTTCTTATTCCTCACAACCGTCATAGCAATTAATGTTTCATGGATGTGCCGATCGACTTTCTACCGCGCCTCGCGGGTCGATGTGGGACGCAGCCGACGCTAGCTCTCTATGAAAAAAAAAGCTTTATTCTCGGCCATACCCCAATAAGATAACGATTTCCCATGGGGAGATATTTATATGCGAGTAGACTTTTTGTGATTTAGATTTGGGTCGCAACCTGTGGACCTGTAGTAATTCACCATTGACACTTGAGATATATCTGGCAGAAACCGTGGCGCAGTACAACATTCCTTCAAGGAAATGAGATCTGCTGGAACTTTGGACTGATTGCGTAATTCCCCCTCCCTCTCTCTCTCCCTCTCTCTCTTTCTCCCTCTCTCTCTCTCTCTCTCTCTCCTCTCTCTCCCTCTCTCTCTCTCTCTCCCCTCCTCTCTCTCTCTCTCTCTCTCTCTCTCTCTCTCTCTCTCTTTCCTCTCTCTCCCTCCCTCTCCTTCCCTCTCCCTCTCTCTCTCTCTCTCTCTCCTTCTTTCTCTCTCTCTCTTTCTCTCTTTCTCTCTTTCTCTCTCTCTTTCTCCCTCTCTCTCTCTCCCTCTCCCCCCCCCCTCTCTCCCTCCCTCTCCCTCCCTCTCCTCTCTCTCTCTCTCTCTCTCTCTCTCTCTCTCTCTCTCTCTCTCTCTCTCTCACGCGTGCGCGCGCAAACAACACACACACACATATACACGTGCGTGTGTACAAGCCGAAGTGCATGCATATAAGTAAACGTTTCAGTATTCACGCAGACATACACAGTCTCGTATACGCGCACGCGCGCTTGCCCATACACAGAGAATCCTCTTTCTGACTTCAAGGAGAATAGGCCGTCCTTTTTGAAGGCAACCGAGGACGTTGCCTAGCAACGCTCTCCACTCTCACCCCCTTCCCCCCACGCACCACCACGTGGCCATGGCACCACTTCCGTGGGCAGCAGTGTGCCACGTGTTGTAAACACGCTGACGTCACACGTTTCCTGCGCACTCAGGAGATACATTGACGTCCGTGCGCGTGCGATGCAAGCATGCACTCCGTTCTGTCATCACGTAGCTCTACCATGGCTTCCGTGTGCCCTGAAGAAGTGTCTCCTTGACATTTTGAAAGATGAGTTCCTGAAAGTACATCGCCTCAGGCATCGGTTTGTTTGTGAGATAGGAATAGACGTAGAAAGAAATCGTTTAAAGGTGCTACAAGTCTCTCATTTATCTTCACTAGTCACACCTTGTTGCTATACGCAGCTTTAGTAGCGAGAAACTGATGCCGACCCGCTCTGCATATATTTTTTCCTTAGAAAAGTTACGTTGTTTAAATATTGGGAATGAAAAATTCCATGATCGAGATGCCCTGATAAATAAATTATTCATCGCAATACTTATGTCCTCATGAAATGTATAATCACACATATGAAAATGCATGCATGCAGGAATATTCGCAAAGAGTGAGTGAGTGAGTGAGTGAGTGAGTGAGTGAGTGAGTGAGTGAGTGAGTGAGTGAGTGAGTGAGTGAGTGAGTGAGTGAGTGAGTGAGTGAGTGAGTGAGTGAGTGAGTGAGTGAGTGAGTGAGTGAGTGAGTGAGTGGGTGGGTGGGTGGGTGGGTGGGTGGGTGGGTGGGTGGGTGGGTGGGTGGGTGGGTGGGTGGGTGGGTGGGTGGGTGGGTGGGTGGGTGGGTGGGTGGGTGGGTGGGTGGGTGGGTGGGTGGGTGGGTGGGTGGGTGGGTGAGTGAGTGAGTGAGTGAGTGAGTGAGTGAGTGAGTGAGTGAGTGAGTGAGTGAGTGAGTGAGTGAGTGAGTGAGTGAGTGAGTGAGTGAGTGAGTGAGTGAGTGAGTGAGTGAGTGAGTGAGTGAGTGAGTGAGTGAGTGAGTGAGTGAGTGAGTGAGTGAGTGAGTGAGTGAGTGAGTGAGTGAGTGAGTGAGTGAGTGAGTGAGTGAGTGAGTGAGTGAGGGATGGAGGGAGGTAGGGAGTGAGGGAGGGGAGAGAGAGAGAGAGAGAGAGAGAGAGAGAGAGAGAGAGAGAGAGAGAGAGAGAGAGAGAGAGAGAGAGAGAGAGAGAGAGGTGTCTCACAATTTAGACTTCTTTACATTTTCTGCAACGTTCCTCCTGTTGTTATTACCATAGCCTCAGGAAAAAGCTGCTACGAAGATACGCCTGTGGGTGTTGGTGATAAGAATAGACCCATCATGCATCCCTGACGTGATTCGCAGAAGGTGAATACTGAGAAAGTCATGACTTGCCTTTCTCTTTCTCTGACCAGTTCTAGTGATTTTTCATGATCAATCGCCTTGCATAGCCTGCTTAGGCTGAGAGGCCGTAAAACTGTATTCATCCTCGCATTCATTCTGCCACGAAAGTCAATGAGGTCAATAATGTAAGAGCAAGAACCGTAATAACGGTCGCGTTCCATTGGTCTGCTCTTGAAAACCGAAGTCAGAAGTATACTGTTAAGCTATTATCTGGAAGACGTATTAGGACGTTCGTCCCTGAAACTACACGGACCCTTTCGCCTTAAATTTGTGAATCAGATATACCCGCCCTTTTGGTCTGTCTTTACGTAACTTGTTATTGCCCTAAAGTTTGCGTTAAGTTGAGTGATTTTACGTAGAAGACGAGTATTCTCTTTATTCGCGTAGTTTTTCATCTACCCCAAATACTGCAGAACGGTTGTTGAGCTTCAAAGGAATACTTTGAAAAGGAATATGTCTGGCTTTTTGCCACAGGAGACAAATGTGAAAAAATGTGCATGGTATTGAATCATTTCTTATGATGCCTCGCTCTCTTATCTTCTGATATCATCCGCTATCAGCTTACTGCGAAAATTTTATCGCATGCACGAGCCTTCATCCTCGTGTGGAGTCTGAGATAGCCCAGTCGATGTGATATGCAGAACCAAGATCCTTTGAAGTCCTCGAGAGACCGGGCAAATAAAGTCGCCTATCGAATTTAGCCTCATTACCGATTTTGTCGTGTTGACATAACCCAAGCTAGCCTTAGAGAGCCAGGTCGGCTTGGCCAGACGATGTTTTTGTGGCTACTTCAAAGGTGTTTTCCTGTCGACTTCTGCGACAAGCATTCTTTACCCTGCAGTGGGGGATTTCCTTTCATCCTGAACAGCAGTGATGGCGTCAGGGTTACCCCACATCCCATTTTAATTTTTGCCCCGTTTCATCACTTTTTTATTTCTCTTTGCCATTCCTCATTCCTTAATTTAGTCATTTTGATTTTGTGTGTGCTCTTTTTTGTAGATTCCTTGTTCCCTTTCTCCTACGGTAATTCGTTTTCTGCGTTAGCCCTGCCCTTGTCTGCCTAGAAAGTGTTTGCTCAGGATGAACCTCTCGACCATTCTAGCAAATTGTTTTTGTCAATGAATAATCTAATTTCATTAAATGCCCTATCAGTGGATGAATACAAGTATTGTTGATATAGTTTCTTGGTTGCACATAATTTTACAGCTACATATTAACTGCGACTGTGAGGTCTGCTCCAGTGTGCGACATAATGAAGGTTATTCTCTTTAGGTATTCAAAAGGAACACAAAATGTCTTTAACCAATAGATAAAATCACTACATTTCTGCTGAAAATACCGATAATACATCTTAAGCAAACAATATTTTATCATTGTTATGGTAAGTAACATCCGTTTGCAAAAACAAGCAGTTATATTGCCGCTGTAAATAAACCTTGAAATTCACAGCATCACAGTTGTTGACAATGTTCTTCTATTCCTATACAACATTCCCTAAAGCTATGGAGTGACTAATACTAATAGTAATAAACGTACGTTACGAAATGAGTAGTGCACGACAGTTGCTGATTTGAGATACAGCGCCGAAATCAAGGGAGGGTGAACATTGGCCATTTGTAAATTATGGCTCAACTGAGGAGTTTGATGTCTAATAAATACATGCTTGTGCAATATTTTTTTCCAAATGCGAAGTATATGTGATATGCGAAGAGAGTTTTTTCAAGTTGAGCGATCAACTCGCACCAAGAAAACAAATGATATCATATGGAACTCATACCGCCATTAAGCATTAACTCAGCTTGGCCACCATTTTGTGCCATTCCTGACGTCTCGGGGTATCCCCCTTCTTCTTTGTCAGACCGCTGTTACGGGGTGTTTTTGGATAGAAAACGAACAGAAGACTCCGAAACATTTAAAACATTCGCTGGTTTGGTTGCTATGGAGGCGTTCCCTTATACGTTAACGTTCAATTGTGGAAAATTGAGTTTTTTGCACCTGTCATCTTTAACGGTCTTTAATTCCCAAAGAAAACGTACCATGAACACGTGCAACAATTTTGTCATTCAAAAGGAAATTCAAAGACTTTATTGAGAGTACCATTATATCATGATATCAAAAGTGTCACACAATAATAATTTAATGGTTGAGGTTCACGTTTGTCAGACAGAAAAGGCTCTTGCCTTGTGATCAGTGCATGTTTTCGGAGAAGGCTGACGACAGAGAACAAGGATGCAATAGTGTCCGTTTCCTGTAGCAACCAGGAGTGGCGCAACAAGACTATTACTTTGCAGTTGCTGCAACCCTTTTGCAATCGCGGGAGAGTTTATGACAAGGAAAAGCAGAGTGCCATTACGGCCTTTCGTCTCTACAGAAAAAAAGTTATGGACTGTTTGAACATCCTGAAATAGGAAAATTCATCCAAACGTCAAAGCTCGTGCTATTTGCTTGCCATTTGATTGCACACTAGCGCTGCTGAGAATGGTCAATAGATTCCTTAAGAAATGGAACACTTTCCGCCTTCGTTGTTTAAACAGGAACACTTATCGATGCTTGATGCACAGACTGCGAAACGCGTGCATAGCAACGAGCTATCTCAAGTTCTCAATCTTCCCCCGCTACCATGACGACAGCTTGCGTAGGAAGAGGTCAGGCAAACTAGACGAGATGAGCAGAGGGCGCTCATTCTCTCCACGATTAATCCGCGGTTCCTTTCCCTTTTCCTGTCGTCATTTGCCTAGGCATGGTGACACAAGTCAAGTAGGTCGATGACCTGACCAGGCGCCCGCCCATCGTGTTGAATCTGCGATGTTTATCCCTAGATCTGATGCCAGTGGTAACCGGACGACTTTGTCGTGGAGATGGACTAATTCCTTTGAAAGCTTGACTGATGCTTACTGCTAGTTTAGGATGAGTCTCCTCCTCCTCCTCCTCCTCGGCCTCCTTCTCCTCCTCCTCCTCGTTTAGAAGTGCCCTGTTGTTATCTTGTCATCTGCATTTACGTTCTGACATTGGTTGTTTCCCTACGTCCTCCATTTTGTCCTGAATGCTAGCGCAGGAGGGCGGCATGGAAACAACAAGGCAAACACAGAAGCAGCCCTTCGCAAAGCGCTGGCCATGTGTGTGCACCGGTCCAGTCTCACTCTGACATTAAGCCCGTGTTGCCCCGCATACAGGAGCGTGCAGTGTTGTGCCAGACAGCAAACACCTCGCTTCTAGTCCCTGGCGTGATCTTTGCAGACACCAGGCAGCACCCAATTCTTGCCAGAGGAAAAACAATCCAGTCACGCACTCTGCAGTCATAAAAGGGCGTGTTTGGAAACAGAAGCATGAAAATTACATTCCTCTCTGTGCCATGGCACGTGCGAAGCGCGTGATTCATGTTGTGATTTCAATAAACGTGATCTCTGACTAACCCATGCTGTCTCGGGTACGGCAAAATCTTTTAGCTGTGTTTTCCTTGTTCGGAGTGGTAGTTTTAGTGTGCTGTTATTGGATGTTACTTCTTCAGCATGGAACATAAGAAACGAAAACTCACAACAATGGAATGAGAAAAGCCTCGCTAATTGTCATTGTATAACGCGCGCTAGCGTGCGTGCGCCATCGCGCGCGCGTGTGAGTCTGTGTGTGTGTGTGTTTGTGTGTGTGTGTGTGTGTGTGTGTGTGTGTGTTTGTGTGTGTGTGCATGTGCGTGTTCGTGTTTGTGTGTGTGTGTGTGTGTGTGTGTGTGCGTGTGCGTGACACAATGTTCGAGCAATTCTTTCCCCCAAACCCGTGGTGTAATTTTCGTGATATCAAGACTAACGGTACATGGCTACGTAAACGTGTTTCTGATTGATTTAAAGAAAAACATAACAGCTTTTTAAAAAGTACTTCAGTAACTCACGACAACACGAATGTTCACATGTCTGTTTCATAAACTGAAATTCCAATACCAGCGAAAGTACAGGCACCGCATGGTTTAAAAATAAGAAGATCGGCTAAGGCTTCTTTTCCTATGCTGGAGTAGTTGGATGCAAGCTTATTCACAAACAACATAAGACTCGTCTTTCCTATTCCGTCTAATCATAATCACATTCCACAACGGCCTCATAAATGAGCAAAGCCACAGAGTAAGAACTTGTAAATGCAACTATCGTGGCCGTGGAACCCAAAGCCTTGCAATGGAAAATAGCACAGGTGGCTGCTAAGGTTTGGAGAGGCGTAGAGAGGCTGTTGGCGACATGGAGGGCAAACCGTAGCCAGACGAGGCGGAAAAGGCCTAAGGAGGGAGATGGGGGATAAGGGGGAGATGGGGGATAAGAGAGAAGGGGGGGGGGCGGGGGGGGGGGGGGGGGAGGGATATATTGCGGCCGAGGCAGAAAGGCCGGACGAACGGACCTCAATCAATAGCCTGCTACAATTGAATTGCTCCCCATCGACTCGGCCCACCGCGCAGCCAGCAAGGGGCATCACCCCCGTTGCGCTCTGGGAGGTGACCCCTTACCTAAAACAGCACCTCCATCATTGCGTCATTCCCCTCATGCCATATAATCCCATTATCTCCACATCCCCAGTAACCTATAGCCACGCACCAGCACCGCGTCCTACCCCATCAACATGTCCACCACACCCAGCTACCACGTTCTTTCTGTGCAACCTCTTTTCTGAAATAGAAACATGTACGAGCAATACAAATCAAAATGCTCGATTCTCACCCGTAGAAAATGTCAAAATAGCAGCAGCAGCCTTAAAACATTATTTTATAGATGTCGAAAAAGTTCAAGAAGGGCGCGATGCGTTACCAGTCTCTAAAGACAGGCACTGTAGCAGAGGCTGAAGGTTAGAAATATTGCTGGTAGAGGTCATGATAGTGGCGACTGCGGCGACGATATGTACGCTGCAATGGAAACGCCCATGACGATTCATGAAGATCCTTGATAGCAGATCTTGGAACTGAGAAATTACTGTCAGAGAGAAAATTACAGGGAAGGCAAAGTACATGGGCACTTTTCGCTGAAAGCCTTCAGGCACGAAACTTACGATCGATGATGAAACCCAGGGGGGAAGGGGGGGGGGGGGAGGGGGGGGGGGTGCCGTCGGTGTATGCCTTGCAAGCAAAACAGCTTCGACGAGTTGGAAAGTGCTATTCAGAAAATCTGGCTCGTGCAAACGCTGCTCAATCACAGGCATCCTGCTGACGTCAAAACTGACATCACACAGCGCAGCTCATCCCGTGTGCCTGTCCTGGCGAGACCTGACGCGTGTTGTAAGTCGGCGAGCCAAGCGAGATGTCTCGCAGCCCGCGAGCTGCGCGAGCTGCTCTTTCTGCAGCTCGCCAAGTCTTGCTAGAGCCACGCGAGCCGCTCGCCGCCTTACAACGACATGGCTAGCCCCGCTTGCGAGATACTCGCTTGGCTCGCCACTTACAACACGCCTCTAGTCTGTATGCAGTCACTCCATCACCCGCATCTTCAGATTGGCTGAGGCCGTGTTTGCCGTGCGAGCAACAGTGCCATCTTCCCGTGTCATCACGCTAGGAGCATAGCAACCTGTGACGTCACGACAGCTCTCAGCAGGTAGGGACGTCACGTGGGATAGCGGGTGGCAGAGATGGTACCGTGCAGGCCCTGTCTTCATAAATAATGGATCTCCACACCTCCATTACATCACCCGCCCTCCCTCCCTCCACCCCCGCACCCACCATCTCCGTCCCCATCGCCTCCCCATCGCCCATCCCCACCATCCCTTTTCCCCATCACCCTTCATCCAAACCCTCTCCATTCTCTACTTCCGACAGTCCGTTTTTGCGCTTGTGATGATGACAAATATCCAGGAGATATCTCATTTCTTCACACTGATGAAAAGGGACATAGCGAGAAAGCTAATAGACGTGGATAAAGCACATGAATTGTGACATTGTAGGTGAAAAGACGAATGAGGCTTTCCGGCCTGTAAGTCTTTGTAGGCTATGTAAGGTCATTGACTACCTTATACAATGGTGTGTCTTGGAATATGAGCAGGTCAAAGCTTCATTTCCCCAGTCTCGCCCTCTTCAAGAATGGCGTGGGGACATGCTCTGAGTCCATTCATACACCCGACCCACAGGGTGAGTGGATAGAGGTATAGGGGCATTGATGAGGTTGTGGACGAGGAAAACCTGCCATGTTTACAGGAATAAACTTGCTTGTCTCAGAAGGTTCAGTTTTGCATTGTCTAAGACGAGAAAGCTGTGAGGTTTCTCTATTCCGGAGTGATTGCAATATGGTTTGATAAGGTGTTTTTTCTTCTATACCGTCAAAAGCTTGACATCTCTGCGCAAGTGATTGTGACAAATGTCTGCTGCATGATTACCTCAGCTAATGTCCACCAAATGACTTTTGCCTGCGGGGGCCAGTATAAGCCCATCTAAAGTATTTGCTTTTCTGTTTCATTGTCATAAACGAGACAAGAGTAAAAGAGGCTTGTAGTTACTCACAGAAGTGAGAAATGTACACGTACACACCAGATCATAAATCAATCATCAAATCTCCGGAGAAAATCACAATTGGATCTCTGTGTTTAATTGTGCAGGTTGAAAAAAAAGTCATTATCTGATGTTTGGAAGGTATCATGCACTGACCAGATCAGACGAAACACAGTTTCTAAATGCAGCGTCCGGGACCAAACCACTTAGAAACTTTTGTTCTCGAATATTCAACAAACGTCCGCCAAAACGAGTCATCCCTGACCTTTCCAGTGTAGGTCTCAGCGGGAAGTCCTGTGTACAGTAACTGAGGGGAGGACATGCAAACTACCCATACAGAGATTACATATGAGTCCGTCATTAACTCAGCCCAAGGATTCGTCTCCAGTGACGCTTGTTGAAGTTTTTGCTGCCATTTCATGTAATTACACACTGCACGCACGCGCGCGGAAATGCCAAGACCGAGCGTTGTCACGAGTAACCGGAGAAGAAGCGAGTATTAGACTGTGTGATGCTGCACATTTTTCATGCAATAAATTTTTCCCCCCTAGAGATCTCATTGCCAGAGGCCAACATGCATGGGTGAGATGCACACGGCAAAGAAAGAAGTTTGCGTCGCATCTTCTTTCGGGAGCCGAAGTTCAAGTTCAGGGTGGTTCCCGTGAAAGCACATCAAGGCTGACCATAACGATAAACTTTTTTCCAATAAGGGAAAGGTTATCCTCGTTCGTGTGCTATCTGAAAAAGTATGGCCACTCTTGCAGGGCTATCCATCAAGTCTTGTTCAACACCGCTGATGGTAATGGCTATTTATCCGAGCGTGATATCGCCATAATGTTGTCCCCATCGCTGCGATCGATCTGATTTTACTTGGCCAGAACCCCAGGGCTTGCTTTGGCATAGACCCCTGCAGAGTCATTAGCATGGATGAGTTTTCATGCTCCGACATGAACTTCATAGATGCCATATCTCCTGGTTTGGCCTCGACGGTAATTATCACGTCCCGGTGGAGCCTATTTCGCCAACATGAAAGCAACCGCTCTAGGAGATATATTTTCTGCATCTGAGACCAGGATCAATTCTATTTAATTATCTCCAGCTTTGAGAATGAACGTGCGAATGCGCCTGCGCAGTGGCCTATGCACTTTCGACCAAGTAATTATATGATCATGGAGATCTCTCTCTATTCATCACTGTGAAAACAGGTAACCAAAACGTTTCCTTCTCGCAAAGAAAATGAATATAAACCATACAATATTTGCAGCGTCAACTTTAAGTTTCTTCAGCACCGTCTTCTTAACTGATGGTCCACTGATTAACTCAAGCACAGCGATGTCCTGCCGTAATTAATGACTGAGCTGAGAGGAATCTCACTTTATATTGAAATTTGCAGTGTAGTCGAGATGCAGAAATAGGTCTCCAAAGTTGTGCAGTAATGAAGTCAATTGTGTCGCTTGTCAACTAGACTTCTTAGCACCCACATTACATCAGCACTTCCGGAGAAAGTCTCGCTTGCCTCTGAAGACAAGTCCTCGATCTGGTTGGAGGTCGATCCGACTGAGAATTTATGGCATGACGTCAAGACGCGGAAAGAGGTCGCCATGTGCCGCGAGCTGCATGATGGGAAACCACGTATTGCAGACGTCTCCGATAGGCTCTGTCAGTCCTGGTGCGCCATGACTGCAGCGTAATACGTGTAGAGAGGACAAGGAGAGGGAGGGAAAACGGGGGGGGGGGGGGGAAGGGGTCTGGGGGGGGGGGGGGTAGATGTGTTGGGGAAGAGAGT
>JAWQFJ010010526.1:100000-120000 GCA_034096865.1 Theodoxus fluviatilis
ACGAACTCGAATGCATAATGCTAATTAGGGAGAGGCTAGCGCGTGCACAAGTGCCTGTCTATTAACTGTTTTAACCATCCGTTTAAATGTCCGACTGTCATCCTGGCAGCCGCCTGTTTTGCCTGCCAGCTAGCTTGTATGTTTGTGTGTGTGTGTGTGTGTGTGTTTGTGTGTGTGTGTGTGTGTGTGTGGGTGGGTGGGTGACTGTGTGACTGTGTGTGTGCATGTATGTGTGTGTATGTGCGCGCGCGCATGTGTGTGTGTGTGCGTGTGAGAGAGAGAGAGAGAGAGAGAGAGAGAGAGAGAGAGAGAGAGAGAGAGAGAGAGAGAGAGAGAGAGAGAGAGAGAGAGAGAGTTGGGGGGGAGGAGGAGGGGGGGGGGGGTTGCAAAAGAGAAAAAATGCGGGGCAAAGTAGAAAGAAACAGGGAGAGGTGGGAGTGAAGAGGAGACGTGATAAGAGGAGACCCGATGAGTCGAAAGCAGAGGAGAAGGAGGAGACGAGAGGAGAGGGATGGAAAAGAATGGAGAGGAGACGAGTGGAAAGGAGAGAAGAGAGGAAAGGAGTGAAGATACCAGAAGAGAGGAGAAGAGAGGAAAGGATGAGGAGGAGACGAGACAAAATGAGAACGAGGAGAGGAGAGGCGTGGAGAGGAAACGAGAGGAAGGGATAAGAGAAGAGAGAAGTAGAGAGACGAAAGGAGTGAAGAGAAGAGGAGACGAGACCGAGATGAGAACGAGAAGAGAAGAGAAGTGGAAAAGAGAGAAGAGAAGTAGAGAGAAGAGAAGTGGAGAGAAGAGAGGAGAGAAGTGGAGAGGAGAAGAGAGAAGAAGAGAGGAGAGAAGAGAAGAGAGGGGTGCAGAGAAGAGATGTGAGGAGTAGAGAGAAGAGGAGTGGAGACAGGTAAAAAGCTGATTGGAGAGAAGAGAAAAGAGGAGTGAAGAGGTGAGAGGAGAGGAGTGGAGAGAAGAGAGGAATAGAGTGAAGAGAGAAGAGGAGTGGAAAGAAGTTGAGAGAAGAGAGGAGAGAAGTGGAGAGAAGAGAAGAGAGGAGAGGAGAGAAGTAAGAAGAGGAGTGGAGAAGAGAGGAAAGGAGTGAAAAGAAGTAAGAAGATGAGTGGAGAGAAGAGAGGAGAGGAGAGTTGAAAGGAGAAAAGAGAGGGGTGGAGAGAAGAGAGGAGAGGAATGGAGAGAAGTAAGAAGATGAGTGGAGAGAAGAGAGGAGAGGAGAGTTGAAAGGAGAAAAGAGAGGGGTGGAGAGAAGAGAGGAGAGGAATGGAGAGAAGTAAGAAGAGGTGTGGTGAGAAGAGAGGAGGAGTGAAGAGAAGAGAGAGGAGGAGTGGAGAGAAAGGGATTTGAGAAAAGAGGAGAGGAGACGAGAAAAAACCAGAGCTGAGCAGAGGAGCGCAGGCAAAAGGCTTTGCACGAAACGGCTCCAGGAAGTCCAGATCTGCGTGCACGCATTCCACTGCAGGCTGCGCCATTTTCCATGATTGGCATTGATGTGCCAGGCTCGGGAAAGGTTGCCATGACTACAAAGAGCAAATCGGAGGTCGCCATTGGAATAAGAAAAACAGTAAGCAGGTATTGCCGGTCATGGCTGTCGTTTCTTGCCGTTTCCATGAGGGAGGCCAAAGCTTGCAGCAGAAGATGGCAAACTGAGATGAAGATCGCTGGACAGATTGAAGTTAAAGCTTCATCGGGATTTGTTGGCGAATGAAGTGGGGAAAAGTCATTGTAGAAAGAAATAATTGCCTTCAGCAATAGTGGAACTCTATGCTAATTAAAATGAATGTAACCGGGCACAAATGCTGCATCATTTCGTTTCATTGTGACTGAAATACGTTGTTCCCTCGGCTTTTCATCACGAGACGCTGCGAGGCTCTCGTATTGTACAATGCTCATATCGAACATTTTCTGAGAGAAATCCTCCTGTTCATGCGCATGCATGACGGCGCTGATTTGATAAAAGACAAATGAAAGAAAACATTCTGCCGTTTCTTACATCCTTCTTTCTCCAAACTGCCTTTGACCAGACTTCAAAAGAGCTACTTTTGGATAAATCTAGGAAGCTCAATGAAAGTGAATGGAGTAGTGTCTGCGAAAGGTCATCCATGATCATCCCTCTGTTGATCACCCATTATTTTACAGCAGCAAAAACGTCAAGATCGCGCTCATTGCAACTATAGCACAATTAAGCACCGCTTCTTGCTTTGTGGAGGGGACAGTTGTCAGTCAAAACGTTCACCATGGCAGTAGGGAAAATAAGAAGAACTTGGGTTTGGCAGAAAGAGACTGTTGCGGATTGAATTTAGGAGAAAACAATTTTCGTCATTACTGGACGGGAAGGAGGGGGAAGAGGGAGGGGAGGGAGGAGGAGGGGGGGGGGGAGGGAGGGGGGAGGGGGGGGGGAAGATGGAGGGGAGGGAAGGGAGGGGAGGAGGAGGAGGAGGAGGAGGCGGAGGGGAGGGAGGAGGAGGAGGAGGGGAGGGAGGAGGAGGAGGAGGAGGAGGAGGAGGAGGAGGAGGAGGAGGAGGAGGAGGGGAGGGGAGGGGAAGGGAGGGGAGGGGAGGGGAGGGGAGGGGAGGGGAGGGGAGGGGAAGGGAGGGGAGGGGAGGGGAGGGGAGGGGAGGGGAGGGGAGGGGAGGGGAGGGGAGAGGAGGGGAGCGGAGGGGAGAAGAGGGGAGCGGAGGGGAGGGGAGGGGAACGGAGGGGAGGGGAGGGGAACGGAGGGGAGGGGAACGGAGGGGAGGGGAGCGGAGGACTCTTATATTGCGTCATGCGCCATTGAGATGCGTAAAAAAATGTTTCCCCCCAATTGTTGATGAGAGTGTTCTTCTGCTTCTTGCAGCCATTGGAATAAAATGTAATGCTGGTCATCGATCATTCCCGATCCTGGATTAAGCTCGGTGTGGGGCAACCGTAATCTCGTTGTTGGAATACTGGATCGATCGACGTTGGAGTCAGCTCGCCAACTTGTGTCGTCTGAATTCCATTGATTTTTTGAAGGCACATGATAACGTGGAAAGCTTTGCCGCACTTTTAAGTTCAACATATTTCCTTGTAACATGCACAGCATTTGGACCTTTCGTGTGTGGATTGGAGGTAAACCCAGCGGCGTGTATGAGGAACGCACATAATTATTGCATCACGTCAACACCATACGGTACATTGGCTCCACAGTTTGAATTATCGTATTCAGCTGGATGACAATATGAGTGCAACCAATAGTAAGATGCGATGATGATGTTGATGATGATAATGACGACGACGACGGTGACGATGACGACGACGACAATGACGATGATGACGACACTGAAAAATGGAGTTTTACAGTCCGTCAGTCTTTGTAGACAATGTGAGACATTTAAGCACGAACATCTCGAGAGCTGGTTTGAGCAAGAGCAAGTCTCAATGTCCTGGTTATTCGCCGTTTTACGAATCGCGTAGCTCTATTCTTATCCGCGAACCACAGGGGAAGTGAGATGCACCTCTGTGCTAAAGCAGACGCACTGAAGGGGTAAAGTGTACAGCGGTTTGAGACCAAGACATGGGTGATGAGTCACATAGGTGATGAGTCACATGGATGATGAGTCACATGGGTGATGAGTCACATGGGTGATGAGTCACACGGGTGATGAGTCACACGGGTGATGAGTCACATGGGTGATGAGTCACACGGGTGATGAGTCACACGGGTGATGAGTCACACGGGTGATGAGTCACATGGGTGATGAGTCACACGGGTGATGAGTCACACGGGTGATGAGTCATACGGGTGATGAGTCATACGGGTGATGAGTCACATGGGTGATGAGTCACACGGGTGGTGAGTCGCTGTATAAAGCCATATCTTTACCTTGTACCTTTCACTCCCAGAACAGTGACGGGATCTGCAGCAGTAGGTGCAAAGCAAGAAGCAGAGACATTCACATTGTCTGAAAAGGGGACATAAGGATGCGTTAGGAATGGACCACAATATTGACCAGCGACTGAGGCATACTTAGCATTTGAACGGCCTCAGCTGCTGCCTTAAGTTGTCTAAGGCAAGCGCCCTTGGGTGCTCTGACCTACTTTCCGTGGCAGAGCGCCCGGGTCGCTCTCCCAATTCAACGCCCAGCTGGTCTGCACGGGTTATTTCGCCAATGCACGTGCCGTCACACCTACACATGCACATGTATCCTTGATTATTTTTCATCAACAGTTACTTGACGACCTACAGTAGTGTGACATGAAGGTTATGAGTCGCGGGTCGGTACTATTACACATTCATATCTTCATTGTGTGTGTTTGTCTGTGTGTCTCTGTGTGTGTGTGTGTGTGTGTATGTGCGTGTGTGTGTGTGTGTGTGTGTGAGAGAGAGAGAGAGAGAGAGAGAGAGAGAGAGAGAGAGAGAATCCTAACGCACGTTTCTTTACTTTCAATTCAAGCGCCATCGAATCCTCCCTCATTGCCTCATGGTATTCATAACCCCTTTGGTGGTCCTCTGTGATCGAACAAAAATGTGAACGAAAGCACATGCTTGTGCGCACACGCGCGCTCGTGTGTACGGACGTACACACACACCGTGCACACACGTCAACATGCACGTGCATAGGCGAGCTTTTACGCACGCATGCGAGCACGCTCATGCACTCACAAGGACATACAAAGCGAAGTAAATAAAGTCAAAACCGTAGTTACACTAGGACTGACCGACGACACAAGGCAGACAAAGGGAAGTACAAGCTGTGGGGAGTGAAGACAGCTGTAAAAGCCTCGCCCAACATCAGCACCAATGACGATAAAGGTCAACGTGACATAAATCTTGTTACGACTTTTCAAACTAAAAGCTGGACCTAATTAAACACACATCAATGACCACGCTATCATTCTGCCTCAGTTTCTGGCGGGGGCGGGGTGGGGTGGGGGGTGAGGGGGGCGGGGCACAGAAACGAGGGCTAGGTTGTGGTAGTTAAGGACAAGGGGAAGAAGGTTAAAAGTGGTCACAGCAGGTCGGGCGGGGCTGCCAGCGCGGTGAGGAATCATGCTGTCAAACACTCTCATTCAGCTCCGAGAAAAATCCATGGCTGGTTACTTCCTCCCAACGTGCACCCATCCATCAGGAAGCAAAACCACCACCGCGGCTCGCAGTGGGCTCAGCCGGAGCTGTCCCCTCGGGGGTCGAGGGAGCAGAGACGGGTATGCACGGGGGCGGCGGGTGGAGGGGATTTCCAATATTTGCGCAGGCCCGCAGGCCCCGGGGCAAGCCGCTTTATGACGGCTGGCAGTTGCATCTTCGCCACGCCCTCGGGTCTCCACGGCGATGTGCTGCCATCGATCAGGGGATGAGAGGACTCTGGAACGGAGATTGAGGTCGCCAGGATGGCCGGGAAGGTAGGGACCGTGGATTGATTCCCGGATCAGCGCGCTATGTGCTGCGTCAACAGCGGGAGCAAGGGCGACGACGAGCGTGTGTCCCTGCCATGGACAGTCGGTGGTGGAAGAGGACAAGTGGAGATGGAGTTGTTTGCCCATGGACCTGTACGTAATTGCGCACTGCCGTGACAAACGCTCCCTACCAGACAGTGTGTCGTGACAACTGGCCAAGGGAAACAAATGTTGACGAATGGGCTGGATGATCAAAGGGGTCACCCGAGATGAATTTTCAGGACTCAGGTATCTTCCTTCTGCGTTGGATGTAATTTGAAAATGTATGTCCGGCAATGAAATACGATTTGCAGAGTGTGTGTGTGCGTGTGTGTTTGTTTGTTAATACGCCTTTTCCCGTTCGTTGTGTTCTTGCAGTTGATTTGTCATATAAGATCGTCTTTGAAACTTCAATAAGTACTGACCCACGAACTATACGTATACGTCTATGTATATACGGGACGCGCCTGCTCACTTTAGCACATCGTTTGCTGTCCCCTTCAGTGACAGTTTCTCCTCCGGATTCGTTAGCTTCCACAACTTCTGAATGACAAGGAAAGAACCTGTATTATACAGCCAATGGCAGTCCATTCTAAATTATAAAAGAAGATAAGTCCGTATATCAAAGTATCTCAAACTGCTAATTTTGTAATGAGATATCTCTGTGGAACTGCATGACAGAATTCTATTTCGCCGCAGAAGGCAGATCAGGTCGTAGTCCTGCAGCGGAATGTAAACTGAAACACTGCAACTCTAGACGTAGGAAGCCGCCGTGGTCTGCACAGCACGATGTATCCAGAGATCATGCGGGCTTTGCTTGCTCAGTGGCTAGTGAGAGCAGCGATACGACAGCCAATCAATAGGCTGCTGTCCCGTGTGCCGGGTCGGCGTAAATGTCGATAGCCCTTCCCGACTTGAATGACCAAAGCCTGTTGGAACTGGCTTGGTGGCAACTGCAGGCAGACTTGACATCCACATAAGAAAGAGCAAAGAAGTTTATGGATGCAATTGAAATACAAACACGGCGCAGCAGGATTATTTTTCTGTGGTAGAGAAAGGATGCAGTGGACAAGGAATGCCTCGGAAGTCTGCTAGAACGGTCTTCAATCCTGCCTGACTCTACCGCGGTCACTACCTCGCTATCTCCGGTCTCTTAGCCTTCCGCCAGACAGACAATTTATTCTTCACGGGTCCCTTTTTAACAGGCCGAAAGTTCATTACTTGGTCCTGGTTCCGAGTATCAGTCTCCGCAACAATTTACTTGCCTTCAGGAGGGAGAAAGTAAAAGCTCGATCCTCAATAGCCCCACCGACTGCCCGGAAATTGATCGACCCTATTTTGAAGCAGGAAATCGTAACCTCTGGTGCATTCTTTTCAACGCTTCGAAGGATGTCTAAGTGTTACAATATGAATTTCTGTTATTTTATGGGGTCGTCGCATTCACATGCCATATAGTTGACCATGCTTGAGAAACAAGGCTAAAAAACAAAAAACAGTTTTCGAGAAAAGAAAACGCTGAGTAAAGTCATTAGTGCATTTAGTCATGTGAATGTTTTCCGGAACTTTACATCACTGTAAAAATGTTAAATTGCCTCCATAATCATTCTGGGGATTTTTCTTCTGAAATATGCATGCATGAATAAATAATATTGTGGCTGAACCACCTAATTTTGTAATTTTTCCTGCTTAAACTTGGTGTTCTCATGCATGATTACATATAAGTGCTGTTTGCAGTTTTGTAGATGAAGCAGTATGAATTACAGGAGTACATATTGAAGCACTGGGAATATTCTGCTTCTCACTTTTGACCTAGCGTTGCTGTCCATGTTTGAACCTTGATGAAAGTCCAACGAGCTCTGAGCCAAGGGTCTAACGAGGCATTAACTTGGGAGGGAGAGAGGAGCCCGCCCAAATTTGCACAGCTGCTGCTCTGGTTTAGATTCCTCTGTAACGGTAATAACCCGCTGATTGAAACTGCTCGGACAAAAACATGTTGACCTCTAAATGACTTTGAAACAAACCATGTTCAAGAGAGAATCTCTCTCTCTCTCTCTCTCTCTCTCTCTCCCCCTCCCCCCTCTGTGTGTGTGTATGTCTGTGTGTGTGTGTGGGTGTGTGTGTATGTGTGCGCGCGCGCGTGTGTGTGTGTGACTGTCTCTGTCTTTCTGTATGTATGTATGTATGTATGTCTGTCTACCTGTCTGCCTGCCTGCCTGCCTGCTTGCTTGTCCGTCTATGTGTCTGTCTGTGTGTCTGTCTGTGTGTCTGTCTGTCTGTCTGTTTGTCTGTCTGTCTAATTGTCTGTCTGTCTGACTGTCTGTCTGTCTGACTGTCTGTCTGTCTGTCTGTCTGTCGGTCTGTCTGTCTGTCTGTCTGTCTGTCTGTCTGTCTGTCTGTCTGTCTGTCTGTCTGTCTGTCTGTCTGTCTGTCTGTCTGTCTGTCTGTCTGTCTGTCTGTCTGTCTGTCTGTCTGTCTGTCTGTCTGTCTGTCTGTCTGTCTGTCTGTCTGTCTGTCTGTTTCTATATCTCTTACATACTCGTACACACACATACACATACACGTACACACACATACACGTACAAACACATACACGCACACACACACACACACATACACGTACACACACACACGTACACACACACACACACACACACACACACACACAAGCTCAGTGAAGATGGCCGCGTTAGAGTTTTTAATATAAAGTGAACTGGACTCACAATGTAAAACAGTTTTCACTTCTTATATACAATGAGTTGTCAACATCTCGTTCCCACAATGCCGTCGATGCTTATGTGCTCCTCATATCCTACGTGTAGAGTCTACCCTTTTCACGCATGCGGAGATGACTTGCATATATAACAGTGGAAATAAGTGTAGCTGGCTTTTCATTGTAATACTTTTCGTTGCCTAGCATTAGAGTAGAGACACTGACTGAGAGCCATGCAGAAAGACAGATTATCGGGCAAAAATAATAGCCTAAAACATCTGTGTTCCGATCCACTCCAGCATCACTCCATTCTCTCAATAGCGAACTAATCTTGTTTGAGCGTGACTGTGTGATGTCTGTCACACTGTGACTCCGATGGCGGTGTATGTGTGCCTCTGTTTCGAGGTCAGCACGGCCAAAAAGACATCGCGCCCGTTGCGTTAGACTGCTGGAGATCATTATGTGAGGAAGCCTGATTAGATTGATCTGAGCAAGTTAACGTCGTATTATTTTTAACATTTTATCTGCTGAATGTAAAAACAATGCACTACATGTGTGTCCGCGTAAACCATAAAATTGTGTGGAAACAACTTGGATGGAAAATAGTTAAATGTGATGAGTGAGCTAAACAAAACCATAATACAGTTGTACACGAAAAACTCAAGCATAATAATTTTCATGCCTGAATATGGCATGGAAAACCCTTTTCTCATAAAACAACACTTTACTGGCGCAGTGCTGCCAAAACCCTTATCATGGCATACTGGATCTGACAAGCTTCCTTCGAACCACTCACGAAAAAACCGTAGAGGTGAAAGTTTGTCGGACAAGCCTTTTGATCTGGCTTAGATTCTTTCCGAGGTAAGAACACGACATGGACGCCATCACCATCACATGTGGACACCTATGCTACGGCGCAGATCACGACACAGTGAAGGCGTTGCCTGCATGAAAACACGCAGATATTGCACAGCCCAGCCTCCACATTCCCACACGGCAGAAGAGAGACACTAGAGATCCAGGTATTTGTTGTCCCGCTCTGAATTATGCACGCGCCTGAGTGATGCCAGCGTAACTCGCCCTGTTTTGCTGGGGCCGGGACGGGCGGGGCCGCTAGATGGTTTGTGTCAGCACCGAGCAGTCCCTCATCCCCACTCCAATCTAATTAGGTGGATGCGATGGCGTTGCAATGGTGGTGCTGACACACAGCCCGGGGCTAGGACGTCCCTTGACTGGAGGTGCTGAAGGAAGCTCTACAAATTGATGGAGCACTCCAGGGAGCTGCGGCTAACAAAGCCACTTGCCGCTTGGTCTGAGTCCCCGCTGCGTCGCCTTCCGAGGAACAAGCTCCTTCTGGAAAGACCTTCGTGTAAATGAGCGTCGCGCCTCGCGAAAGTTTGGGGACGACGTATTGATTTTGCTTTTCGAGTTTCTGCTGTGAGTTATCGCGTGAAAGCGTGAGGAAGGCTTTTTTCTGCAATCCGTGTGTGTTCGTTTTGCTCGGCATTCTGAGAAAGTGGCCGGCAGTCGGATCATTTTTGCAGCTAGATCTTTGAGAACTTTCTTTTTAGAAAGTTTAAAGTTTAAGTGCTGGAAAATCGCCTTGTTGGCATAACCTATCAAAACGTTCTCTATATAAAAAAATCTCGTGATGAAGTGTTCTTTCTGTTGAATACTCAACTCACTGTATTGAACACGGAAACACAAATCCATTAACATACCCACTGACGCAGTTAATCTTTTTTCAATGAAGGATTTGTTTGCAGAGAGGCATGGATTGCCTCAACAGAATACACAGATCCCGTTGAAACTCCTTCTCCAGTTGCTTGGCCATGTCGAGCTCTTCTGAAAGATGACGTGAGGCAAACACGACATTGTGAGAGAACTGTGTAAATGTTCCATGTAGTCAATATTTGGCGTGGAGTTTCACCATTCATTTCAGAAATAGGATTTTCTGTAATATTTTCTTAACTCCCAGCACTCCACGGAATGGTCCGTTGATTAATTTCATTTTCAAAAATTCATGTCGGTTTTTTTCCTGCCCTGCCGCCCTGTACACCCAGAGAGTGATGGGGGTTTTTCTTTCTTCACCAGCCGAAAGTCGATGCCGTCTTAAACTGCCGTCGGGTGGAACTGTACTTCGCTGGCAGGGGTCCTCCCCCAGCGTCCTTTTTGCAGCATTCAGTGGAGCTTTTTGCCGTGAAATTTCATCAAGGTCGTTTACTGTCTCGCCGTTTTTCTTCCCGTATCTATTATTAAGTGGCTACCACAGCGAGGCGGCTTTCTACCGAAAACCCGGCTGAGTGCATGCTATCTCCTGTAAATGGCGCAGGATAAGTAGGCATTGGGATGGAAATGTCTGCGCTAATGCACCACTATCGTGGTTTTTGGAGGCTGTTAGCTGGATTGCCTGGAAAATATACGTGCATTCACACATTATCGGGGATTTGATAAACTATTCATGAGGTGATTTCTCTTAGATGCATTGTGCTTTGGATGCATACGTACACACGATATGATTGGTTGGAATAGCCCCAAAAATCCACACACAATCTTGAGTGTTGCACTAGATTAGAATTTCTTAAACGTGTATGTAGCAGTTTGTTTAAAGCAAGAGGATTTTTTAATTCCACAAATCCATGTCTTACGAATAGCAGTTGAATTATAAGTCACAAGAATGCCTTTTTCCCGTGTGCAAATGAACGATTTTTCGTTGAGCTTTTGTTTTATGCACGTAATATGCTGTCAGATTAACTATTGTGCAAACGATGCATTCAAAAGGATATCTTCTCAAATAGAAATGTACCATGATGACTGGTATGCAACACTGCGCTGATCGATTAGGTGTCTCTAACTCACTCGAGTGTATGTTGTCGTTGTACCATGCTACCATGTCGGTTCCTCTCGGAACCTGTCCACGTAATTGCTTCGTCTTGTCAGATCTTCTGTAAACGCCATGCCACCACCAACTACTGTCCTGTGAGTACGAACTGTACTCTCTGTCTGTCTCTGTCTGTTTGTCTGTCTCTGTCGTTGCGTGCGTGTATGTCCGTCCGTCCATCCGTCCGTTCGTCTGTCTGTCTGTCTGTCTCTGTCTCTCTCTCTGTCTCTCTCTCTCTCTCTCTCTCTCTCTCTCTCTCTCGCTCTCTCTCGCTCTCTCTCGCTCTCTCTCTCTCTCTCTCTCTCTCTCTCTCTCTCTCTCTCTCTCGTGTTCATGTACCTCTAGTGTGCTCTTAGAATGCGAATTGAAAAAAATTCTGCACGTACTTTATTGAGAATGCATTGATTTAAGTCAACCAAATGTTTTGTTCGTGTTTGTAACGGGACGCTGACCTACGCAATAACAATCTGAAGTCTGAACATTCTCTCTCTCTCTCTCTCTCTCTCTCTCTCTCTCTCTCTCTCTCTCTCTCTCTCTCTCTCTCTCTCTCTCTCCTTCCCTCCCATTTACGTCATGATGCCACGGAGATAAATCGGTTAATGAGCTAGTTTATAAACTATTTTAATACATAATGTTTTCGAAGCAGCCTTGTATTGCACATCGCAGGAGAATGTGCACAGTATGTCACGTCCCTGCCTTGTGCAATATGAGAAATAATCTAATATAATTCTACATGTATCATATCAACTTTTCCAAACTCTGTATATTTAACAGCTTGGGTCGTCGGCCTCAATGAAGTCAATCAATCAATCAATCAATCAATCAATCAATCAATCAATCGCTCCCTCTCCACATGGCTGATCATGTGTCTGTCTGATTCCATTGCAGTGGCGGGCATCGACTGCTACCGCTGCACCTCCATCAACGGCAAGAACAAGGCTTGCGAGGACACGTTCCTGCGAGGCGTGGAGACCGTCCACTTCATAGAGCGGGACTGCGAGTATGGCTACTTCAAAGGCACGCACTGCATCAAGCTGTCGGGTGTCCACGGTGCGTGCTCTTTCGCTCTGTGAAACTGTTTGTTTGTTTGTTTGTTTGTTTTTTGTCCACGGTTAGAAGATTCTTTTTACACTGTAAAAGGGAACAAATGTGTTGGTTTATAGCCACACATCAATTAGGAATTTATGTCATGCTCGTTTGGTATTTTGGAACACATGTGTGGGTTGATAACCACAAATTTATTAGGTATCTATTTCATATGCTCGTCTGGTATTTTCATAAATTGTTTTCAAATAAAGCTGGTAACCCTTTCCTGTCATCGCTAGTTCCACTTCTCTCTTCCCCTCAACTACCTGTTGGGAAAAGGCATAGAGGGAGAACTGGAGAGGAAGAAGTTATTTTCACTTGCAGTGCACTCGGATGGTGAGCACGAATTACCAGCAAACAAGTTCAGAAAGATGAGGTGCTGGTGCTTTATTCGCATTAGCAGAAGAGTATCAGAGAACGCATCTATTAGATCAAGAAAATACCAATATTAACATAAGTATGAATTCGCTTGAAACTGCAGTCCTGTGCTAAAGTTTCAGGTATCTTCACTCAATGGTTCCATGATGAAGTACTTGAGGCAACGTAATCAGGTTTAGCATTACATGCAACTGGGAGGTTTACGTGGCAAAATTGGTCCAAAGTCTATCGTCGTACCATTTATCCATGTATAGACATGGAATATATTTTTAATTTAGAATGAGACTGACGGCATGCTTTTATTTAATGCATTTGATATACAGTATGCCCCCTCATGACCACTTCATAAAAATGTTCAGAAGGAAAAAACATCTCTGTACTCATCTGTTCGCTTATTTTCATATCCACAACATACTTCACATTGAGTCGTGCTGTGGCTCGGTGCGTTTGCTTACGTCGCAATCATCATGTTGACATGTTTTGTTACACTTTGTTTAGTTTATGTTGGTTCTCCTGAGTTCTGTTGTCATGTTGTGGTGATGTGCTACGCCCCGTCATGCTGATTTCATTGAATATTGCCTAGATATAGCATCTTAGTGTTTCATTGTATATGCTTTGTTGTACTGTGCTGTAATGGTTTTTGCCATGTTATGAAGTGCGGTGTAAAGCCTTATATTCACGGAAATAATAACAGCACTCTAATGGTCACGGGGACTCGCTTTCAGCCCCTGCTGCACTGACAGCTCTCATCAGCTGGACTGCTGTGGTATTTGTGCTCTAGGGACCTGCTTCGGTGGTGTTCGCTCAGCCAGCCTCGAGCAGCACTCACGTGCTACTGGGAGATACCTTGTAGTTCGACTTGCAGAAGACAACACATACGGGTAGTATGTGTTTCCTCGAAATCCAAAGGGAGGCAGATTCCGCAGCATTTTGCAGCTTAGGTACATAGCACAGCACCTGCCTGTCTAGCCTGCGCACCCAGACTTGGAAGCAACCCACCCACACTGTGCATCACCTGAAGTGACGTGCTTCATGTAAGTGTTCACGTACCTGGATTTGACGGGGCCGTGCCTGCACGCTCTCTTTTTCTTCCGCAGAGGACGGCACCAGCGTCGTGGTGCGCCACTGCGCCGACGCAGACTGGGGCAGCCACTGCGGTGACATCCGCTACCAACAGGGAAGCCTCAACCTTCGTATCAAGGGATGCCTCGAGGCTTGTAACCATGATGGCTGCAACACCGGAAGAAGCATCAGAGTTACCTACCCTGTGGCCATTATCGGCCTCATCGTGGCGCTGCTGGCGGTACTGCGTCGATGACGTTGCGCCGCGAGTTGTTTCCCTTTGTCCGCCATTTTCATCCTGGACTGAGTAAAAATGTTTTTGGTGTTGTGAAACAATGAAGCAAAGGAACCCGTGACATTTAACTGAAGGCGCCCTCTGTGTTTTGTAATAAAACGTTTTGTTTGAGTACTACTAAATTCAGAAGAAGTCACTTCAGACAACATATATTTTGTTGCCAGAGCACATGTGATGGAAGTGATGCATTTCTGCTCCAAGAGAAATACAGACATTGAATTCAACGAGGAAATGAATTACAATAGAATTTCCCAGACACGTGCGACGCATCTCTTCCGTAACGCAGCACTGTAGATTTTTCGTTTGGCAATCACGACACAAGTAAAAGATATAACGTTACCGACTGCCCTTCCCATCGATTGTACATTGCAGAGTGAAATAACGCAGTAAAGATTCTTGCTGGGCAGGAGTTCTGTGAACAATCTGCAGGTGGCTCATTCGGAAATCCAGAACAAACCATCAAGAGTAAGTAACATAGGAAATTTGTGCATCAACACTTTTTCTGTTGAAAGATTTTTGTAAGCAGTGAAGGGAAGCATTTGGAATTCTTGTCTTCTGTGGAGCAACCACTAGCATCGTGGTTAAGACTTAGACTGCACCGGTAGACAATGTGATTTTACGTGTTTTGTTCAACTCAGACATGATTTTAGACATTTCTGGAGTCCTCGCACACGTGGCACACACAACACCACTGTAAACATTCTGGGGAATGAAACACTGGAAGAGGAAAAGTTACTATTCATTCAGACCCCTCGATATCCAATGCCAGCATGACTGTTTTAACCATCTTTGCCTTCGTTCTGTTCCACGAATGCGAATGAAACAGAAACACTACAGTGTGTATAGCAACGTGCATGGGATGGTAGCATCTGTTTCCGGTCTTGGAGACAATCTTCAGGTTTCATTCTTTGATAATCCTTTTTTTTCCCTTGACAACTATTGTGTCTATTCGTAGAAGTTTCCGGTGTTTAAGATCGTTTTGAACCCTACTGATCGTGTAAGAGCTAGCGGAGAGGTCATGGGTTGTTGTTGTTTTGTTGCCCTGGAACTCATATTTTTGTAGGAGATAGCTTGTCACTGCATTTGTTATCAGATAACTTACAACCAGCAGCCTTTTTTGTACAAGGCAGTAACTTTGGACAGATGTTGAAAAATCGTAAATGCAGACGGACCATATGAGAAGCAGATGGACATCGCGGCATTGTGCATATGTGTCAAGTATGTACTTCCGGTATGACACCTCATCCGAATGAATTAATCAATGGGGCAAGATACCGCAACACCGCGTGGTAATAGCAGCGTTCTCATTTGAGCCAATAAGTTTATCCACTCTGCCTCTGAGAGCCTGGCACGATGATAGCTAAGGTGTTTAGTTCGTCAGTCTGTAAATTTTAGTCGAAAGATATTTCTTGGGCGGGCTTTATCAGCCAACACGCAGAAATGTGTCGTTTCGCCGTAATCATGCCGTACATTATGGAGAATCATTGATTACTGTGGTTTGGAACCAATCGAATCCTTCTTTACTTTAAATCGAGAGAGGCAAGCATATCTTTATAAGGCGAAATGTAAATGCACTGATAACCTACTCTAGATCCGTAGAGTGATTGTGCTCAGCCATATATCAAAGAATGTTCAAACTGTGTCCCTAAACGACTATTTGAGCCATACATTATTTGTTTCAGCTCGTGTTTATGGACATTGTATGGTGTTCTAAATGCAAAAAAATACACTTTCTGCTGATACTATAACTGCCCATTTCTCACGACTAAAGTCTTCAGCACTTAAGTAGCTGTTTACTGAAAAAGGGAAATTTGAGGAAACTGACTCCTTTGCATTTTCGGATTATTATGATGCTCTGTTTACATTTCTAACTACTCTCTACACGTTGTTAATATCTTTGCAAATTCTTCAAAACAAACTGTTGAATAGTTCGTCTTTCCCTTGACGAAGGGTATTAATGCGTCAATGCACATTCACTATTGTTCGCGAACTTCAAAGCAGAACGAATATGCGATTATAATTTCCGGTTAAAACTAAAGTGTTTTCGGTACGAAGTAAAATTGTACTAATGATATTTGTATTATTAAAATGACACATTTTCATGTTACCCGCGTAACTATTTACTATTTACTGGATCCTAGGCATGAGTTACAGATTCTCGGTGGTGCAAGGTCACATCTGAACAATTGGGATAATATTTGGTGGAATTGCCGCATTATCGTCTGCAACACATCGGATAGCCGATGAAACAAGATTCCGTAGTGATGTATTTATTTCCAAAAAGCACTAAATATCCTGCAGATTGGAGAAAGGTACAGCTATTCTAAATCTGACTGAAGAGAAAACAATTCGAGGATGATTTAGTCTTCAGCATGAGTCATCATGAGTCTCATTGATGTGGTGTCCGTATGTCTTAAGTTTGACAATGGTAATCTTCTAGCTTCTCGGGTGTTTGGATGCTTCTGATGGATGCTGGGAGCCAAGTTCTAAATAGCATATCGTAATAAGCATTTTCCATGTACATTTTCGCTAGCCGTTAGCACGAAGGTTTGTAATGTCTCGCGACTCGGAGTCTCCCAAATTCAAATACGACAGCAGATCAGCAAACTGTTTAGCATTTAAGGGGAAAAGGAAGGCATTTTTGCTATTGCCAATATGAGAACATTTATATAGTGTCATTTGACAACTGAGAAACCCTAACTAAACGACTTCAGACCGAAAATGAACTTGCTCAAACAAAATATGACGAGTATGTACTGTACATGCGCTTCTTTCACAGGCATGTAACAAGAGCTTGCAATTTCACTTGCAAGGGGTCACTATGGATTCATCATCATCGTGACGTTTATAGACAAGGCGAAATTATGTTTATATTTTCCGCTTTGCATGACATGATTCTTCAAGTCCATTGCTTTATGGGGCTTTGTTTCTCTCACTGGCCCAGAAAGCTGCCTTAGATTCGTGTTATGTTCGCAGTCCTGGCATTGTGAGGTTGTGAACAGAGGGGACGCCTTCCAGAGTCATTCTGAACAACACTTTCTTCAACGAACCGTTTTGTTTCTTTTCATCGTAGTATCTCACCTCACACTGTTACCTATGCATTGATTCTACACGTTGTATGCACCACTTTTTACGAATTTCATCTTCAACCTCAAAGTTATTTTCACTGTCAGGGCCCATAAAGATCATAGCAGTTCCTTGTATTCATCTAGCATTTCATATCCATTCTTAGGAGGTTACAGCTTCAGCGAGAGCCGAGCTGGCAGTAGTTTTCAACGTAGACTCCTCACCCGCAGTTATGTGCTCACTTTATTGCAGTTCACTAGTCGAACACTATCATTGGACGAAGACGTATTTGCTATTGTTATGACCATTTGTCTTTAAATGATTTCGCACAAAAAGATCATTTTCTCCATTCACGAAGCATGCAGAAGCTGCAACACTGCGCAACTTCAAAGCAAAAGAAAAAGATATTGGTGTAGTTGGGAAAACACACCAGTAACCGAAAGAAAATCACTCAGAACATTTCTCGACTTTGCCTGGACTGACCGGGATACAAATACCGAGATATCTTTTCACGGTGAAGTAAGACATCTTATGCTCCAGACGCTCCTTACTTGGGTTATAAGAAGAAGGGGCTTAGCTCTACGATCTCCCTATGACCCAGGATTCAGTTTAAGGGGTTTGAGCACTCCCACTTTACATGTTATTCTGCACTGAAATAATTGCCCAGCCGTTTGCGAATTAAATGAATCCAAGCAGATCGACAAGTCAACGGTTGTATTTACGAGGCACGTAAACTGACAAAACAAAACAAAACAGAAACATGGTTGTTGATAGTTCAGTCGGTGTCTCGTTGTCACTTTTGATTGGATAAGCCCTAACGGATAACTGTATAGACCGCTGGGCCAATTGCGCAGGAAGGCACACTTCATTGCAGGAACTGGTCCCCAAGTGTGACGGCGTTCGAGAAGACAAAGAAGAAGGGATAATCTATATGGTAAACAGAGATAGCACTATTTTGAAACGCACGAGATTACAGTAAATTTAATTTATATAGATCGTATAAGAATGTAAAACTGTTTGCGTGTAGACATTTCCAATGAGATTTTTTTAAATATAGCGATCCTTTTAATTGCTACCTTTTGACGAAACATTTTTTACCGATGAAAGGCTTATGAAAACCGTTAATTTTCCTGACTTCTACGCGGCTGCATTTGCATACAAATCTTGCCGTACCTATTTTGCTAAGATATTTGCACCTACTAATAATGTTAACACTATTCATAAGCTAAGAGAAAGACATGTACGCGCGTGAATAATAGCAAAAGGCACAATAAGAACTCTTTCAAAATAGACATAATAATGAGGCCCTCTGAACTCTTGCACTTCATAGAAGCAGATGTGGCGGTCAGTGCTAATTCTGTCTGTATTTGTAGAGATGCGAATCAAAGGAGATGGGTGGAGTATGGCAAAGTGGGAATGGCTCTGCAATATTCAAGAAATCCACATTTGTATTTCATGTTGTGCACTATCTTTCATTCATTCGAGACAATTAATATGTGTATCATTTTCCAAGGCACGAAAGTGTACCTAACCTTTATCAATAGAAAGATTTCTTATCAGTGCTGTGAGTAATCCCGTCGAAATTGCCCATTTCTTCAGAACGACGCATTTTGCAATAACCTGCGCATCTGCCCCTTTTTAACTGATAAGTGTACATTGATCGAGCAAATTGCTGTGAACGTGTGCGATTAATATACATGTGTACTATGTAGCGCTAATGAAAATACTCTTCATGAAGGAGGAAATTGCAACCGACGATTATCTGTGGAAGGATACTCGTTATCTTATCAGTGTTTCGGATGGTCACTCTCTGATATTCAAAAAATGTAGACACTGAACCGCATGGTTTGTCCGTGTGATTATTCACCTGGACGCTACACAAGTCCTTTTAGCAGTCTCCGTCAAGTAGGAAAAAACAACAACACGTTTGTGATTAACTGCATTGCACAGGTTGCAAAGACTTGCAGTAACTTAACACATTTTGCACTTGTCATTCAAGCGCCTGTTCACACGGCATAGGCACAAGGCTCTATGTCGGGGGGAGATTTAAGCCGTCGGGGATTAGAATTCATGCCTATTTCTGTTAAAAACCATAACTCATCAAAACAGTAAAAGACCACCACAATTTTTTCTCCGAGAAGCAGTGTATTGTTATAACCTTTGACCGAACAGTTTAAACACGATGAAATTTCTCCAGTTGTATTGTTGTTATTGTTTGCATTTTTGTGTCTCACAAGACATGGGACTCTGCCTTGTTCGTTTGGATTAGCAGCGTCTGTTGTGATTGCACAATTCAACTGTGGAGCGACAAGTCTTGTTAAATTTTGACAATTTTCCACTCTATTTAACGATGTTTCTGCAGTCTTAATGAAAACTTTCTCTTACAGTTTGAAATTATTCAGTAGGGAGAGTTTGGTGCTATGGGAGGATTTCCTCAACTTCATGTGAACTAGATGAACTTTTTCAGGAACCAGTTTTATCAAGTAGTCGCTGTCGGCAAGAGTAAGCATGAAAAATTCAAGCAGTTACAGAAGATGGAAAGCGACCGGCTCCTTTTTGCAACTGTCTGATGATACAAAACCCATTGATCGCAAGGGTGAAACAAACAGGCTTGGCTTCTCAGATTTTGGAATGCTAACATGAAAAGGAAAAGTAGTGTGCTGAGAAGGTCTAAAGCCATAAAATAATTCGATTGACACCACTGATGACTTACTGACCTCGCTGCTTTCTCAAACTTGTCAAGCTTGCAAGGAGACACCAGGGCACGCTCTGCTCTGTTCTTCACGCATGTCCTGACATAAGGCCTGTTCTAATTGAGCGATGCCTACACCTACTTCGCCGATGTTCCGACTTGCTGCAAGTGATTTTAGGACTTGCAGCAAACATCCACAGCACGACGACCTCGATAGAAATGTACCGTGAAGTCCGATATTCGCCTTTGTCGTTGTGGCCGATGCTGTGTCCTGATTGGCTGGCCAGACGGATCTTTCGCGCATAGAGACTTTAGCTTTTACGTGGTCAGAAATGAACACGCCGTGTCTGCCATTGTTTTATTCAATTCAGAATCATAACATTCGTTCAGGTTTAGAATTACTGATACAGACACTAGGAAACTG